>PVLD010002510.1:0-164013 GCA_004027595.1 Dinomys branickii
TCCCTACTATCTTATCTATAATTTGGTATTTCCTTTAATGTTTTTGTGTTAACTAATGTGAAGATAACTATGTAATACAACATCCAGTGCTAATTCCCTACTATATTCTGTATAACTTTGTATTTTCTGTATTGTTTATGGCTTTTCTGGTTCATATGTCTCCATTCTTTTGTCTTTAAAATAAAATTTAAAAAAAAAATTCAGTTCTCTTTTGAGCCAAAGCCAAAGGGTTTTAGTTTCTATTACTTTCTGCAAGCTTCTCTCATCAAAATTTCTAATGATTCTGATGTTGGTAAGTCCAAGAGTCAACTCCTGGCCCTTACTCTGATCTAGTTTAGTTGTATCTTCTTTCTTACAACATATTCTCTATTTGGCTGCTGGGTGATGTGGTTACCGGATCTTAGTTTTCCTTCTCTCTCACTGGTAACTGTTTAACCTGTCTTTTTGGCTAGGGCTCTTCCCCACTTTCCTGCTTCGTTGGCCTGTTGGCTCATTATTTGAACCTCTGCTCTTTTTCATCAAGACCAAGTAATTTTATCTAAACCTTTTGGCTTTTAGTATGATGTGTCTAAAGGTAGTACCCAATTTATATATTGAGTCTGACTTCTTGGCAATATGGATTGTAAATACAATTGCTCATGGTAATCTTAATCTTCATGCCAAATAGTTATCTTAAATTGAATAGGTTCAAACTAACCTCTTTCCTTCCACTCAATTCTTTTTTTTTTTTTTTCTTCAACTGCTTATCAACATCAGTGCTAACTCTGGCTGGCCAATTACATAAACCGATATTTAGTGATCTTGACTTTCCCTTTTTCTCACACATATAGTCCATTGGCAGATCCAACTGACTACACTCTGAAAATATAGTCAGGATTTTAACACCTTCACTCCACTCAGATTCAAGCTGCCATAACCTCTTTCTGGGATTTTTGACACAGCTTCCTAGTTGGTCTCTGCTACCTTTGCCCACATTATTCTATAGCCTACTCTTTCACCAGAATAATCCTGTTCAAATATGTCAGATCGTGTCACCTATTGGCTAAAAACCTTTCAATGACTGCCTGTTCCATTCACTATGGAATCAAAACCTTACAATGACTAATAGTGTTCTGTAGAACCTAGCCCTTTGCTGCCTCTCTGATCTTGTCTCCTTCTAGCCCTCCTGCTTACTTCAGGCCACTCAGCATTCTTCACCACCAGTGTTTTCTTGGGAACTGTGCAGTACTCTTTTCTCCACCTGGAAGACTCTTTCTTCTGATATTCTCATGGCTTTCTCCCCTCTTCTTCATGTGTTTGTTCATACCCTGCCTCACCACTGGGCTTTCCTATGTAAAACTCCACCCTGCCCTTTAATCCTGCTGCGGTCCTCACAGGAGCCCATTGTCCTTCATAGCATTATTTTTCACACTAAATACTCATTCGCTATTTATAATCTTTCATTAGAATGCAAGTTTCAGGATGAGAGAAGACTTCATTTTGCACATTGCTTTATTTCTTTTATCTAGCATAGTGCCTTCTGCATAAGAAGTATTGTATCTATATTTGTATAATGAAAAATGAAATGACAGGGAGTTTTTAAAAAATGTGTGATGGTGAATCATAAAGTCAGCAATTTTGCTTCCTAAGGTCTTTTTCTGGTTTTTAGTCCTCCTGGTTGCTAATATCATTTTCATTACTGTGCTAGAGGGACTTGATAGGAAGATATTTTATTGTTATCATTATGGAAGAGCCAGGCTGAGAATGTCTTGGCCTCAGGGAATGAATAGTTTAAATTTACCAAACTAGAATTAGGATATACCCAGAAATAGTTCTTGAGAGGAATCCCAGAGACATAGTTCACCTTAGAAGTTCAAAAATCACTAATCAGAGGTGTCTGCGATTGTAGAGAAAGTGCATCCTGAAGAAAGGACAGGAGAGTTCCATGTGGATAATCTGCTAGGCTAATTCTTCTACAGATGGGGCCTAGCCATAGAGCTGAGGATCAGGATTGGGGCTGTAGTTACAGAGCAATAAAGAAATTCAGGAAAGACCCAGAGATCATAGATGAGAGTTTTCTGAGCTGAGGGAAGACACGAATGTTTGGATTAAAAGAGCATGCATAATTCTGGGTAAAGTAAATAAGAATCAAGAAAGTAAGATATGTGGGAAGTACCAGAGGGCAAAAAATGGAGGAAACATGCATCAAAATGTGCAGGTGGACCACTTGCTTCAGAATCTCATAGGTTTATTTAAAATGCAGAGTCTGATGCCCAATCTCAGTTTGATTTGGAATGAATAGGATGAAGTCTGAGGCTACTATTACCTGACAAACATTTGATAACAAAATGGCAAGAGGGGAGGCACAAAAGATTAACTAGGTTTGAGAAGATTGTGAGGAGTTTGGAATGTGATATACCCTATGGGCTTTCTTCAGGCTGAAGATGTTTGGAAGGTTTATTGATTATGCAATAAGAGCAATATTTAATTTGAGATCAGCATTAAATTCTCTCATTTCTGGTTATAGCTAGGGAAGGATTTCAGACACACATTTATATGTACTGTGCCACCTTGATTCATAAATAGTTTTGTTTGTGAACAATTTGGTTCACAAACAGAAGCATTTGGAAAACATTTGGTTTTGTTTGCTAACTCTGCACTGGACGATGAACAACATTCTCTTTCCCACATGAGTATGAACGTGGCATCTTTTCCAAAATCATGGAATGATTTAAGTTCATGAACCAAGGTGCCACTGTACACATTTGCACACACCTGTGTGTGCCTGTATGCATATCTTGTTCTTCATGTGAAATATATACTCTATGTTGACACTTCCTATGTGCCTGTGGAGGTAGATATTGTTGAAAATATGTATGTTCACATTGTGCATTGGCAAAGACACTTGGGGTTGCCCTTTCAATTATATTGTCTGGTCAGAAATCAGGAATATTTGATTCATAAGTAATTTATTTGCTTAAAAGTATTACAATTTTAGAAATTATGAATTCAATAGCTGCTTAAAAGTTTGAGTTTTTTGGTTAAATATTACGTTTTTGGATTTTGAGCAATATAAATTTATGTTAAAGTTTCTCAGAAACAGTCCCCAAGTTTCACAGAAGGACTAGAAGAGTGGCTTTCTCTGTGTATGATACTGTCTTTCTTTAGTTTGTCATGATTTTCCCTCTCTCATACTTATTTCACTCTTGGGAGTGTGTCACTTCATTCATTTAGCTACTTCCCTGCTCAATCTAGATGATAAAATAATTTAATTCAGTAAATTGACTGATGGTTCGACCTAATAATTGGTTCACTCATCCAGAATACATGATTAAATAGATTCATATAGAAATATTTTCTGACCATGTTCTCGACAACTTTTTCAATTGAACCTTCTATTGATCATTCTGCCGTTGGACCTTTAAATAAATGGCATCAACTTCTCAGGGAAAGCTGTTGGTAATAACAGTTGATACATCAACATCCTTCTAGAAGACAAAAGACATGTTCAAAAACATCAAAGTATAGTGCATGGCAAGTTCTGTGAGCTTTTTTCAGGTATAATATAGATGTGTCAGTATACAGGAGGACACTGGAAAGTAATGCAAAATTCACCTTTTTTTCCCAATTCTTTTTTATTTCAAAGAGAATAATAAAAAAGAACAATAGCAAAATACCAACAACACAGACAAAAACAAAACAAAGTAAAAACAATAAAAATGATACAGGGTTTCAGAAAAAAATGATAGGCATTAACTGGCTACTATATTACACATAGTTATCTTCAAGGAATTTTCTCAGATCACCAGATGTAAGGATGCAAGATTGATCCAACCATTAAAGAGAACAAAAAGTAAAAACAGAAAAGAGCAGAAATTCACTTCATTTAAAAAATCATTATACATGAAATTTCTTCATGATGAGTATTAATTCATTAAAAATCCCACAAACTGTAAAGGATGGAAAAGAGATTGGGCATGGCTGGGTCATCAGCAGAGACAAAGGACTTCATAGACATGATTCCAATGGACTCACATATGCAGGAAAGCTATCCGAAAAGATTAAGCAAGTGGTAGTTATCTTAGTTGTTGGAATGATGCTGTTACCTCCAACTTAGACTTAATAGTCTAAAAGAACCTCTTCAAATAGTGCAAAACAACTTTGACTATAGGTGAACTGCAACACTGACAGAGGCCACTGCGTTCTCCTTCCTTAGCTGGAGGGATAAGAAGGGATCAGCCCTGTCCCTGAGGACTGCTGGCTTCTCCATTTCAGCGGTAGTTTTTCCAGGGACGTGGACTGATAATAAAAGTGTAACAGACAACGAGCTGAACTTCACAAACATTGGGGCTTGTGTTAATTAGCAAGACCCAAGATTAGCATTAGGAACCAAAGATAAGAATTAAGATCTGATGAAAAAGGAAGGATCCATGATAGAATCAAAACAGATAAGCAGACCTTCTCTGTTTATAAATAAATGGACAAAGAAGTATTACTGATGACAAAGTTCTTTGTTTACTCTACAAATATGAGGTGTACACAGGAAGTGTGATAATAAACATATGGCCACTGTGTCTTTAGGATCTGCTAAAATATTTTCCTTCTTGCTTGCTTGCTTTCTTGTTTTTTTGCAGTCTTGATTTTCTGCATTCTTTCTTTCTTTCTTTTTCTTTCTTTTTTCCTTCCTTCCTTTCTTCCTTCTTGCTCCCCTCCCCTCCCCTCCCCTCCCCTCTTCTCCTCTCCTCACCTCTGCTCTCCTCTTTTCCTTCTTTTGGAGACAGGGCTTCACCATGTAGCTCAGGTTGGCCTTGAGCTCAGTATATAGCCCAGGCTGGCATTGAACTTATGGTGGTTCTCCTACCTCAGCTTCCTGGAGCCGAGATTACACATGTGTTCTGCACTTCAGCTCTTTTGCGAATTTTTCAGTCATTGCTATGAAGCCATTTATCAGAATATTTTTCATCATTTTACAAATTAATCACTCATTAAACTGTCATGTTAAACCGATCGATTCTTTTCTTGAAACAAGGACACAATAATCCTTTAGTGTGAAATTAATGAACTTAGCCATTTTTGCATATAGTTCCAAACTACAGTAGCATAAATCAAAGTATCACTTCTTATTGCAGTCCTCTGAATAATGTATCAATAAGGAGAAGGTATTGAAACCAGACAGCAGGTAAATGGTAAAAGATGATGTTCAAAGTAATGAAAGAAGAGAACGTGAAAAGTCTCCCCTCAGATGACATCATATGATGTTATGTGATATAAAACGAAGTCAACATGGAAGTATAATTATTCTCAAGTGTGTGTCAGCAGATACAGGTGGCTGAAGCCACAGGTATGAATAATGTGGCTCAGCTTGTGGCCCACCTTGGTGACTTTATGATTTGTGTTTCCAGTGAAACTATGCAGTTCTATGAATTAATGATATTTGTTTGTTTATTTATTTATTTATTTATTTATATTTTTGTTTCTGCTATAAATTGGACATTGGTTCCAGGAGCAGAACACAAAAGACTGCCTGGTGAGTGTAGTGAAAGGGTAGTGTTGCTACATAAAGAAGGTCTGTGAAGTGGATATCCATGCATAGAAAACATATATTTAAAGAGAAATTTTAGCAATGACAGCATTTTATTATTGAGTTGGCCTTGAAGCAAATGGCTATTTTTAATAAATTCATTTTATTTTCAATATGGATAAGAGAATACTCCACCTTGAAAAGGAAAAGATCACATATGAAGTCTTGTTTGCTTTAAATACATTTTGTTTTGGCACTAGAAATCGAACAGAGGACCTTGCACTTGCCAGGCAGGTGCTTGTGCCACTGAGCTGTATCCCCGGCCCTTCAATACATCTTTAGAGTACTTTAAGATTCACAGAAAAACAGTGAATAACAGAGCTGTCATATAACCTCTGTCCTATTACTTACAACTTTCCCATTATTAACATCCCCACTATCATGGTACATTTGTTGCAATCAATGAACCCACCTTGACACATCTTTGTTTCTCCAAGTCTGTAGTTTAAGAGCCACTTCTGGGGTTGTATATCCTGTAAATTTGCACAAATACATAACAACTTGGATCCCCCATCATAGTATCATCAGAGAATTTCACTGTTCCACAAGTCCTCAGAGCTCTACCTGGTCATCCTCCTCTCCCATCTCACTCCTAAAACTACTAATCTTTTTACTGTCTCCCTAGTCATACTTTTTCCAAAGTATCATATGGTGGAAATTATTCAGACTGTCTTTACTCACTTAGTAATATGCATTTAAATGTTCTCTATGTCTTTCCATGGTTTAATGGGTCATTTCTTTCAGTGTGGAATAATATTGCCTTGTCTTGATGTATCACAGCTTATTAATTTATTCATTCACTGGAAAATATTTTGGTTATTTCCAAGTCTGGCCAATTATGAATAAAGTTGCTATAAGTATTCACATACTAGTTTTCCTGTGGACATACATTTTCTAAAACATGAGTTTTTATGATGAAAATGCTATAAAATTTTCATAAAAATGGCAATGTCATTAAATGTAAGGTTTCTTTAAAATCAGTGTCTATAAGACCTGATAAAATGCCAGAATTTGTAATGAAGCTCATGTTGTGGTAGCAAGATGAAAAATGGTTTGATTGTCATGAGTTCACACTCACACTGGAGAGGAAAAATAATAGCATGCAGGCCACCTTTCTTTTTTGGTACTGGGGATTGAACTTTGGGCCTTTGTGCTGAACTATGACTTCAACCCCTTTTTATTTTATTTTGAGTCAATGTCTTTTTAAATCGCTAAGTTATCCAGGCCAAGCTCAACCTAGGGATTTTCATGTCTAAGCCTCCTTTATGCTTCAGCCTCCTAGCTGGGGTTACAGGTATCCATTATAGTGTCTGGCTCATACTGGCTATAAAGCTTGTCAAATATGACAGTTTAAGAAAGGGAAAATTTTCAAAGCTCAATGAAACCAAAATATAAACTAGGAAACCAGTTTTCATTATTTTATGTTAAATAGGCAAAAGTGTATACTATGTTCATTAACTTAGCATTTAATAGTGTTTTAAAGTAGTATGTCAGGAAGAGGCTTTTCCACAATTTTAGATCAATGTTTGGGCCATTGCTGCCACTGACGATAATGAGTACAATGGAGTACTACTGAGCTATGAAGAAAGATAAACTCTAGGCTTTCATAGGTAAATGGATACAACTAGAGACCATACTCATAAGTGAAATGAGCCAGACTCACTTGTGTAAACATTGTATTGTCTCCCTAGTGTAGGAAACTGAAAGAGTAAATAAGATCCAAAAGGTACAATAGATATTGTGAAATTGGAAGAAATTTCTCAAAAGGAAAGAACAACTGGGATGGGAGAAAAAAGAAAGGAAGGAAGGGGAAAAAAGATATGCATATATACACAAAACAGTTAAGATAATTGTGCTACTAATTCCTATTAGTTCATCGAAAGGAACAGCTAGTGCTTATATTGTTTGATAAATTTTGCATCCCTGTATCTGGTAATCTGGGCAACTACTTCGAAGATAACAACATGCAATATAATAACTATGGTTAATTTCCTCTCATTTGGTCTCGAAATTCTCTATCATTTTTATTATTTTTTTCTCTCTTTAAAAAAAATAAAGTTTCACTTTGGGCAGAAATAAAGAATAAGAAAAGAAACTGAAGCTTCCTTGTGTATAAAAAATTTAACCTACTGCTCACTATTTAGGATTGTATCACATATAATTGCTTTGGAAAATTTGCTGAAAGAAAACTTTAAACCTCATCACTGTGAAATATCTGTTAGTAGCAGCATTAGTTCATAACGTGTTGCTGTATTATTTTTAGAAGAATTTTTAAGTGATATAAAATTGATTATTTTCTGTGTATGCGTCAGGTGTCCAGTAAGTGCTCTGCAGACACTAAAACCCTCAAATAACAGGTAACAAGTCAGTCATAATAGGTGAGTGCAGGGACAGAAGAGAAAGGGAAGCAGACCTAGAAAATAATCCGTGAAAAAAGTATGTGAGATCAACCTCGAAGCAGAAAAGAATTTAGAGGACCCAGAATATTTTCTATGAGTGAGCATGGGTTGTTCAGAACTTTATTGCATGCTGGGGCTGCTAGGTCTTTTAGAAGCACTAAATTTGGACTGACTGGATAAATGCTCTCTGACTTTACTTTTGTGACATGACATCATCCTAATTACCTTTAACCTTTCTTTCTCAGTGTGCTTCACTTAACCATGTAATCCTGGGTGACATTCTCTCCTTCTCTACCAAGAAATGTCCGTATATCCCAAATTAAGGTGTGGGCAATTTAGTTCTACTCTCTTTGGTCTTTATGGTCTCTCCATGGGTGATTTTATACATTTTTGGTTTTAACTAGTAATTCAAAGCAAATGGCTCTTAAATCCATATTTCTGCTTCATGAAGTTTATCTCCCTGCCCATCTTCTGCCCTTTGTCTTCAAGAGGCATACTTCTGCCTAAAAGTAAGTTTCCCTAAAACTACAGTGTCCTCCTTTTGAGCAGTAGGACAGTTTACTTATTCACCATGCTCATCTTATCTGCCATGGTGGATAGTATGTAGAAGTATTTTTGATAGTATTGATTAAATTAATGTATGAATGAATGAACCATCTGAATACTTACCTTCCCCTTTCTGGCATTTCATCGATCAAATAGAAATGAAATTACAATTTAATGCCCAACATATTTCTGTCCATTTCCCTACTGTGACAGATACTATTTTTGTAATGTAGCATTGAACAGATTGTTTGCTGTCCTTTTGAAAACCAGGCAATTTGATTAAGGTCTACTAAAACTAGGTTGCTATGCAAAGTAGGGCATAAGGCTAAAGGACATAAGGATGCAAATTTAACAAATTTTATTAAGAAAGTGGAAAAAAGAGGCTTAAGTATATTTTAATCATCATTCACTCTTACAAATAACCAAGTATTTAATATTAAAAGAAGAAATGTCTGTCATTTTTGGGCTTTTGTAAACTTATATCTCATGAGCTGGTATTCCAGACAGACTTATTACCTTAGTGACTTGATAAATTTCCTCTATTTAAAATTCTAATAAGCTTAGAATCATTTAATAGAGTCTTTACATTCTCTGTTGTGTTTTCATTTTCCTTGCTCAATTTGCTCATTTCTCTTCGTATAATGGAATTTATAAAACCTATTGTTGCTTGTGAATTTTTGGACATAAAAATTTGTGAGCTAATTATAACATTACCAATCTTTAGGTAAATACATTTATCTTAAGTGCATGTGATGAACTTGAGTTCTTTTGTCTCTCTCACACATACACAAATGCACACAATTGGAAGATATAGTACTTGTTTAACCCCTCACAGGATCCTTTTACAAGATTTCTCGCCTCAAGGAAAGAAGGAAGAATTAGTATACACACACAAAGAGATGTACATAGTCTCACATGAACTTATACATGTAAATACATACACACTTTAAACATTTTGTTTGCTCTTTGGTGGGCCCCTGTGGATATGGAAATCCCTGTACTCAAGGGAAGAATGATTCCATGAAGTAACATAATTGTGTTCCTATGAATTTGAAGCTATAATTGCCCCACAACCCTAGTACATAGTAGGTTTTTTAAAAAATACTCTAGAGCCAACAAAAGGTAGAGAATAACATTACTGTTTTGTGGAGGATTATATCAGGGATCTAGGGAATTCACTACCTGTCTTCCACACTTCCTTCCCAATAGTCTTAATAGAAAACTATAGTAACCCAATAAGAAGGAGATCACTGACCCTTTTCATGTAATGAAGCTTATGGAGTAGAAGGAAGGTGTGATTACAAACTTCAATTTGACAAACTAGGTACAGAAATAATTGAAACAGCTGTGACTTATCCTACATAATTAGTTTTTTTTTCAGAATTTACACAAACAACCAAATTATTGGTGGTATACCAGGTTTGAGATGGGATTAGGACTGAATTGACATCACCCTATTGTAAACATACCAGTGAATGTCAAACATCTTAACTGAGGTCAGGAATTCTTCAGCTAGACTAAAGGCAAGAACGAATGCAGAGTGGAAAAAGCTATAATAAGTAATTTCATTTTTCACCTCAACATCTACTTTCTTGTCTTCTGTTGCAGGCAACCAACTTAGAAGATTTTTCTATGTGATATTTAACCCCCAAACTTTTGATGGGTTTGGCCAAGAAGAACCCATGGCTATAGATGGGCTGACAGGAAAGAAGCTGGTCTGAGAATTTGACCGAGGTTACATCTAGCTGACTGTATTTCTTGTCTAAATTCCAGTGCTTTACTCACTTTGTCTTGGTTCCAGGATTCTGTCCTTCCAAGTCTCATTCACTGCTCCTTGGGCTGCTTCCTCAGGACCTGCAGTCTTCCTGGCCCCTGTGCATGTCTATAAGCCCCTCTCAGGTTGTCCTAACTTGAATATCATTTGCTCCCTTTTGGACAGCTCCCTACTGTAATTCCTTGTATACTTCTTAGGACTCAAAAGAATGTAGGCCACGACTGAAAGGATGGGGTTGAGAGGAGGTTAGGAATTTCAGCTTGAAGTTTTTAGAAGGAAGAATTTGTTCTGCAAACTATGGATTAGAATGTAAGGAGTCATTTGGAATCTTTGTTTTTTTTTTAGATATATAGCAGGTCCATTTTAGAATTTACCTTGTCCCAAAAATAATACCAGTCTATCCTTTTTCAAATATTTTTAATTCATAAGTTAGCTTGGAATCAGAACCAGTCACACAGTTTGTGGGTGTTAGCGAAAAATTAAAATCTAGGGCCACTTCTTAAATATTTCTTAATAGCTGTATAGCAGAGCCATAAAGCAAATACAGGTTTCTTCTGACCACCAGGTCCTGGACAACTGCATAGTTCAAATGCCTGAGAAATTGACCCTGTCCAAAATTCATGCTCTAATAGAGGAAGAAAAGCTGCTTAGGTACAGGTAAGTTTTAAATAAAACTTATTTTTCCATAATGCCTGAAGCAGAAAGGGCCCATTTGTTCTTGTCCAAACTTTTTATTCCTTACTGGGAGTTCTTTTTTTAAAAAAATTTCATTTTTAAGACAAAAGAACCCAGAATAACACAGAAACAATACAGAAAACATCAAGTTGTAGAGAAGATAGTAGGGAATTGGCCCTGTATGCTGTATAACATAGTTGTCTTCATATTTGTTATAAGAAAATCAATAAAGGATATACAAATTACAGAGGAGACAATAGGGAACCATCACTGGATGCTGTATTACATAGTGTTGTCTTTGTATTGTTAACACAAAAACAATAAAGGAAATACCAGATTACAGAGAAAATAGTAGGGGGTTACCCCCGGATGTTGTATTACATAATGTTATCTTCGTCTTTATTACTCAGTTATGTAGATGACGGCTCGTTCAATTAACCAATTTTCTCCACTTCACCTCCGTTGTTCTACCACCCTGTCAGTGGTTTTCCCACTGGTAATAACTGCACTTTTGGTTTATTTACTCCCTCATGCTCTTACTTTGGGCAGAGACTTGGTTGCTTCTAAATATGCTGTATATTATGTGGGTGTACACAAATTACTATGGCAGGAAATGGAGAAGCACCCTTTGGCAATCCCTCACAGCTGTCAAGTGTCCAGTCAGGTAGGCAGGGTTACACAGTGAACCGCCAGAATCTGTCAGTGTGGCCATGTCTATAGGCTCAGGCGAGTCTTCAGGGCCTTCCTGGGAGCCAGGCAAAGCGCCTGCCACATCCCCTTACTGGGAATTCTTAGAAAGAGGTGGAAGGACTGGGAAAAGGAAATAACCCAGGAATTGGGGGTCTTTGAGGCATTAAGATAGTGATTGTCAATGTTTGGCTATTCATTAGAATGTCAAGGATGTTTAAAAATAAAAGCTAGAGTCTTCGAACCTCACTCTACCTCTTTCCAAGTAATTGGCTTCTTCTGAGACCATTGGAGTTTGAATAACTCAACAGGTGATATTAATTTGTACTGATCTTTATCAACCACTAACAATTTTTTCCTTCAGCACTGAAAATGTTAGCAATTGGTTTTCAGGAACCCTGGTAAGCCACTGCTGTGCCTCCCTGACCAGCGTGTGAGGCAGGCAGAACCTGAGGTATCCTCTCAGGCCTTGGTGGCCACTTATCACCCAGTAGTGTGCCTACAGGTGGTGGGCTGAACCCTGGACATCTTCAGGAAATCCGGTGAGCTACTGCTTCACCTTGCTGACAGATGTGCGAGGCAGGCAGAACCTGGGCACTCTCTGGGGACTTGGTGGCCATTTACCACACCCCTATCATGTCTGTGGGTGCTGGGCTGAACCCTGGACATGTTTAGGAACCCCAGTGAGCTGCTCTGGTGCCTTGCCAACTAGTGTGTGAGGCACGTGGAGCCCTGGACATCTTCTGGGGCCTTGGCGGTCCCTCTGACAACCTGCACCCCACCGGGAGCCCAGGTGAAACCTGAACAGAGTCAGTGGCCTTGGCCTTGGCCCTCACCCCTCCCCTTCCAGTATGGGAAGCAGGCTCTGTCCTTGGCAATATCTTAAGCCTCATTAATCACAACCTGCCTTCCCCCTAGTCTTGTGGAAGGTGGGGCAAACCCTAGGCAGCTTCTAGAACCCCAGTGAGCCTCTCCACCCCTCCCACACACACCCGGGAGCCAACTGAATGCAAGAAAGTTTCAGGAGCATCTGGAATCCCACCTTGCCACCACTTCCCAACACAGGAGCTGCACTGAGCACTGGGGATCTTCAGACACTCGCCCTGCCACTCACATACAATCAGGAGAGTGAGGCTACACTCCAGGGAAGCTCTGGATCTTCAAACATGACAAAGCAAAGCAGCAAAATGCAACCTCAGACCTCCATGCCACCTAGAATAAGTCCAGGAGACAGCAACACAGAAGAGCCTGGAAGTCATACACCTGAAATTTTGGAAATGATAGCAATTATAGTAAAGAAACAACTCCATCAATCCATAGAGAACACCAGATCAGAAATAATGTTTCAGGTAAAAAAGAAATGACAGCAATAATGAAAGAAGTGTTCAGCATATACCAAAATGACACTGATAAGAAAACAGAAGAGCATAGGCAACTCATGGGAAACCTTGAGTGGACAATATAGAAAAGAACTAGAACACAAAAACAATAAAGGAAATACAGAATTATAGAGAAGATAGTAGGGAATTATCACGGGATGCTGTGTTACATAATGTTACTTCACAGTTGTTAACACAAAAACAATAAAGGAAATACAAAATTATAAAGAAGATAGTAGGCCATTAGTGCTGGATGATGTAATACTTAATGTTATTTTCACATTTTTGTTGCTCAGTTATATAGATGATGGCTCTTTCAATTAATCAGTTATCTCCATCCTCATCTCTGTTCTTCTCCTTCCCAATAACAAATGCGAAGATAACATTATATAATACAGTATCCAGTGCTAATTCCCTACTATCTTCTCTATAATTTGTATTTACTTTATTGTTTTTGTGTTATCCTGTTGTTGATGCCTCCATTTTTTAATCTTTAAAATAAAAGAAAAGAAAAGAAGTAGAATGTATGAAACAGACTCAAACAGATATCCAGGAAATTAAAAATTCCGTTGAAAGCTGGCAAACCTACCTGAATGAAGCTGAAGAGAGACTTTCAGACTTTGAAGACAGCATTGCCACTAATGAACTAGAAAGGATGGATCTCTTCAAAACAACAAGGAACCAGGAAATAAAAATTCAACTACTGCAAGATGAAGCAAAGAAAAACAATATCAGATTAATAGGTATCAATCAAACAGCAGGTGTCAACACAAATGGCATAAAAAGACTATTTGCAGAAATAATAGCAGAAAATTTCCCAGGCATGGAAAAAGAATCAGACATATAGATAAGTGAAGTATATAGAACTCCACTTAATCATGACCAAAATAAATCTACACCAAGACATATAGTGATCAAGATCCTAGAAATTCAACAAAAGATGAGAATATTAAAAGCTGGTAGAGAAAAAAAACAGATCACCTACAAAGGAAGGCCCACCAGAATCATGGCAGATTTCTCAACACAAGCCATCAAGCCAAGAAGAGCTTGGAGTGAAGTTTTTTAGAAACTGAAAGAAAACAACTTGAAACCTAGATTGATGTACCCTACAAAATTATCCTTCAAATTTAATGGAGAAATAAAATATCTTCCTGATAAAGAACAATTGAAGAAATTGATGAGCATGAAACCAATCCTACAAAGATTACTAAAAGATATTCTAGAAAGAGATAAAACAGATCACAACTTCAAGAACAACAACAGAAAGGAGTCACCAAGCAGGGCAAGCAATTAAACAGAGGGAAAAAGGAGGATCCAATAGCAAGAAATAACATGACAAAGTTAAGCCAGTTATATCATATAATCATCAATGTAAATGATCTCAGTGCACCAACCAAAAGAAGCAGACTGGCAGAGTGGATCAAGAAACAAAATCCAACTATATGCTGTATGCAAGAAACACATTTAACTCAAAAGCAAACTCACAGACTGAAAATTAGATGGAAAACAAAACTCCACATGACAGGAACCCAGAAAAAAGTGGGTGTAGCCATTCTGTTTGCAGACAATATAAACTTCAAACCAAAAAAAATCAAAAGAGATAAAGAAGGTCAGTACATACTTGTGAGAGGAAGGCTTCAAGAGGAAGAGATAACAATCATAAACATCTACGCACCAAATATAGGTGCACCCAGCTATATAAGACAAATTATAACAGACAAGAAAAATGAAATAAGCAGAAAAACGTTCATAACAGGAGACTTTAACACACCATTGTCACAAAGAGATAGATCAACTAGGCAAAAAATTGGGAAAGAAATAACAGAACTTAAACAAACTGATGAACACATGGACTTAGTAGACCTTTACAGAGTGTTGCATCCAATAGCATCAGAATATACATTCTTCTCAGCTGCACATGGTGTGTTCTCTAAAATAGACCATATGCTAGCACATAAAACATGTTTAAGTAAATGCAAAGGAACTGAAATTATCCCACCTATACTATTGGACCATAGTGAAGTGAACTGGAAATTAATGACAAAAGAAAACATAAAAGCTCCATAACAGTTGGAAATTAAATAACATCCTCCTGAACAACCAATGGGTCACAGATGAAAGCAAAGTAGAAATCAAACACTATTTGCAAGCAAATGAAAGTGTAGATACAACCTGCAGGAACCTGTGGGATGCAGTGAAAGTAGTCCTCAGAGGGAAATTTATAGCAGTGAATTCCCACATCAGGAAAACAGAAAAGGCACAAATAAACAATCCAATGCTGTAACTCAAGCTCCTAAAAAAAGAAGGGCAAGTGAAACCCAAAGACCAAACAAGACAGGAAATTATAAAGCTCAGGGAAGAAATAAATGCAATGGAGACTAAAATAAAATTCAAAGAATTAATGTATCAAAGAGTTGGTTATTTCAAAGAATAAATAAAATAGATGAACCCTTAGTTAAACATCAAAAAAGTAAAGAAAAAATGAAATATCCACAATAAGGAATGAAAGAGATGAAATCACTACAGATCGTAAAGAAATTCAGAAGATCATCAATACCTGCTTTGAAAATCTTTACTCTCATAGGATGGAAAACACAGAGGAAATGGACAGATTTCAAGATATATATGAATTACCAAAGCTGAATGAAGAAGATATAAAAATCCTGAATAACTCAATATCAGCCAATGAAATTGAGAATGTAATAAAAAAACTTACCAATGAAGAAAAGCCCAGGTCCTGATGGATTCATAGTTGAATTCTACAAGAAATTTAGAGAAGATGTAGCACCAATTCTTCTCAAACTCTTTAAGGAAATTGAAAGGGAAGGAATTCTCCCCAGCTTATTTCTGGAAACAAGTATTATCCTGATACCAAAACTAGAGAAAGACCCAAGCAAAAAGAACTACAGGCCAATCTCCTTAATAAGTATAGATGCAAAAATTGTCAATAAAATGCTAGCAAACGATACAACTCATCAAAAAAGATTACACAACATGACCAAGTGGGATTCATCCCAGGAATGCAGGGATGGTTCAATATATGCAAAACAATTAATGTAATACATCATGCCAATAGAGCCAAAGACAAAAATCACATGATCATCTCCATAAATGTAGAAAAAGCCTTTGATAAAGTCCAACACTCATGCATCATAAAAACCTACAGAAAATAGGAATTGATCGTCTTTACCTCAAGCTGATCAAAGTCATCTATGATAAACCAATGGCTGACATCATATTAAATGCTCAAAAATTAAAAGCTTTCACTTTAAAATCAGGAACAGGACAAGAATGTCCACTGTCACCACTCCTAATCAATATAGTTTTGGGAATATTAGCTAGAACAATTAGATAATAGAGAGAAATAAAAGGAATAAGGATAGGAAAAGAAGTGAAATTATCATTATTCAGAGATGACATGATACTCTATGTAGAAGTCCCCAAGAACCCTACCAAAAGGCTTATGGACTTAACCAAATGTAGTAGCAGAACTGGATACAAAGTTAATATGCCAAAATCAGTAGCATTCCTGTACTCAAGCAACAAACAGACTCAGAGAGAAATTAGGGAAACCACACTTCCACAATAGCATCTAAAAAGATGAAATACTTAGAAAACAATCTAACAAAAGAAGTAAAAGATCAATACATTGAAAATTATAGTGCTCTAAAAAAGAGATTGAAGAGGATATCAGAAAATGGAAAAATATTCCTTGCTCATGGATAGGATGAATCAACATTGTGAAAATGGCCATACTCCCAAAATTGTACAGATTTAAGGCAATCTCAATTAAAATACCATTAGTATACTTCACAGATCTAGAGAAAACATTTCAAAAGTTCATCTAGAACCAGAAGAGATCTACAATAACAAAAGCATTCCTGGGAAACAAAGCAAAGGCAGGAGATATCACAATTCCTAATTTGAAATTATATTATAAAGCTACTCTGAGAAAATCAGCATAGTACTGGCCCAAAAACATATCTGAAGATCAACAGCACAGATTAGAAGATGCAGACACGACTACAAACACACTCAGTTATCTTATCTTTGACAAAGGGGCCTAACAAGTTTACTAGAAGAAAGATAGCCTCTTTAATAAATGGTGCTGGAAAAAATGGTTTTCCACATGCTGAAGACTAAAACTAGACCCATGTTTCTCACCATGCACTAAGCTAAAGTCAAAATGGATGTAATTATTAAAACAGACACTAAATTTATTGGAACAGAAATTAGGTAAAAATCTTGAAGACATAGGGGTAAGCAGAGTTGATGAACAAATACCATACTGTATGGGAAATACTTCAAGGAATCAACAACTAGGATCTCATCTCATTGGAAAGATTTTGCACATCAAAAGAAATCACCAATAGAGTAAAAAGAAAACCCAAGAATTGGGAAAAAATTTTAACCAACTGCCCCTCAGACAAAGGACTTCTACCTAGGACATATAAAGAATTTTAAAAAATTAGGCCCCCAAATTCAAAGACCCAATGCAAAAAAGGCCATCTGAGATGAATACACACTTCTCAAATGAAGAAATGCTAATAGTGAATAAATACATGGAAAAGTGTTCAACATCACTATTAATTGAAGAAGTGCAAATTAAAGCAACCCTGAGATTCCATCTCACACCAGAAAAGAATGGCTATCATCAAGAAATCAGTCAATGACAAATGCTGGAGGGGCTGTGTAGAGAAAGAAACCCTAGTCCACTGCTGGTAGGAGTGTTAATTTGTGAAACCACTGTGGAAATCAGTTTGGAGATTCCTCACAAAACTAGGATTGGACGTCCCATTTAACTCAGCTATTCCCCTTCTGGGTATTTTCCCAGAAGAATTAAAAACATCAGACCACAGCAATATAAGTGCACCCATGTTTATAGCAGCACAATTTGTTATAGCGAAATCTTGGAAACAACCCAAATGTCCATCTACTGAGGAATGGATAAAAAAGATGTGATATTTTTATACAATGGAGTATCACTAAGCTATACAAAATGATAAAGTCAAGGTTTTTGTAGGAGAATGAATACAACTAGAGACCATACTCACAAACGCAATCAGTCACACCCACAGGTGTAAACATCATGTTGTCTTCCTGGTGTACAAGCCTTAAAGAATAAATAAAACTTGAAATGTACAATAGGTGATAGAAAAGGGAAAGAAAGTGCTCAAACGAAGGAAGGACTGGGATGAGGGAAAGAAGAAAACAGAAATAAGGCAAAATATATATGTATATATGAATATAGCTATGATAACCGTGTTGCTGATGTTTGATGGTATAGTGAAAGGAACAGTTACTGATAAAATTTTTTTATGTTCCGACCAATTATGCATGCTTGTGTCTGGTAATCTAAGCAACTGATTTTAAGGTAACAATATGCAATGGAACTACCATGGTGAATTCCTACCCTCTTTTCTAGTGAAACTCTGTATTATCACTAATGTTTTAACTAATAATTATTTTCTTATTCTGTTTAATGGTTTGAACAATTTCCCATTCTTCATCTGGTAATCTGAGCAACATAGTTGAGGAGAGCAATATGTAATATAACAGCCACTGTTCATTCATATTATTTTGCCTTGAAACCCTGTATCCCTTTAAATGTTGTTGCTTTGGTTTGTTTATATTCATGATGCTGGCATGCCGCTATTGTTCTTTATTATTCTCATTTACTACTCTCTGTAAAATAAAATTTAAAAAAAGAAAAATAAAAAAGACATGTTAACAATTTAATCACTTTTAAAGAGAAATGGCCACAATGCTTTTGCCTTCTAAGGAAAAAGCTAAGTGAAAAATAATTTAACTCCAATTGTAATTTTAATTTCATATTAACCATTTTGTTTTTTAAATAAGTGCTCAATAAATAGACATAGTGATGTATATATATATATATATATATATATATACTCTAAAAGTCCATGAAAAATGGGCTCTGTAAACTGTGTTAAAGTCTTAGTCCCCAGGGAGTTGCCTTTGAGAAGTACGGCCTCATAGGAAGTCCTTCGGACCCTGAGAGCATGCCCTTGATGGGGATTGTGGGACCCTTAAAGAGGACTGAAGGACCCTTGGAGGGAATGGGACCTTGGCCTCTCAGTCTTTCTCTGCCTCCTCACTCATGATGTAAGCAGGCTGCTCTATCACTAACCCTATCACTAGAACCCTAAAGCAATGTGGTCACTAGATCCTAGACTGGAACCTCTAGAACCAAGAGCTAAATGAGACTTTTCTCTTTATAACTTAATTGCCTCAGGTACTTTTAGTATAGTGATGGAAAACTGTGTAATACAAAGTGCCTCAGTCAATATATTACATAAGGTAATAAGTATTGACTAAATTGTTCATTCACTTAACATAGTTTCAGCTGTCTATTATGAATAAGGCTTTCTCTTAGTTCTAGGGAATAAAACAGTCAGAGTCTCTACCATCATCTCCTCAATCTAACTTTGAATGAGAGAAGAATGCAGAAAAATATCCAACAGATAAATCACAGAGCTAGTAATTAAATTTGCATGTGATGAACACTTGGTAGTAGGTAAGTTCATTTTGATCTCCAGTCCCTGCCCTGACTCTCCATTCTTTGAAAAACTTCTCTTGGCTCTGATGTTCTGCTCCATCTCCAGCAGGCTGCTGTAGGGACTCGAAGGGATCTCAGCTCTTCTATCTTAAGCCCAGTCTTTGGCTGCAATTTCCTGGCCCTTAAGGAAACCAGTTTTGCTCAGAAAGATACAGCTCATCTCTTCTGCCATGCCAAGCCTTCAGAGGCTTTGCTCTTCTCTTGGGGAAGGCCTTGTACATTCAGGATTTCTGATAAATTATTCCTTCTCCTTTCCTTGGGCATACAACTCCCTTAGTGAAAAGTTGAGGATAAAGAGCTGGTGGGGGGAAGAGACTTGATCTATCTCACGTGCTTCTACAATTTGAATCTGTCTGTCTGGCCCACACACAGCCCTTAACTTTTGCCATGTTTCTTCCTACACTTATATGTGGTAGGTCCCATCTTTCTCCATTATTCTTGGAGGGATGAATGCAGTTTTGGCTCTGATCTTTCCTTGGAAAGGGTTTTCATCCTTTAAACTTAATTCTCTTCATTCTTTGCATCCTCAGTTCACTGAAACTATGCTTTTGTAGCTTTTCTGGTTTATTGTTAGGATTAAGAGGGGATAGTCTTTCATGTCTCCCTAATGCTAATTGAAAGTAGAATATCTTAAAATCAAATCTCTGAGACACAACTTGTGGGCAAACACTTAGACGAATTTGGATTTAAACAAGGAAGAAGGTTGGCAAATTGTTAACTTTTCTCCTATAAATATTATTTATCACCCTAGTATGTGCTGGGGATTATTCCAGGCATTGGATATAAAACAAGATACTCTGTCTTGCCTCTTTAAAAGTATATATTTTGGTGGGAACAGAGAAGAAGAAAATCATATATGTTTAAACATTTAGTTTTAGATAATGAAAAGTGGATTGATGGAATGAACCAGGGTAAATGGATGTATTACACCTATTTATGCATCGTCTTAGACCTGAGAAGCCTTAAATACTTGCATATCCACCCGCTGTGATCACTTACCTTGCTTCTTTAACTGGATAAAGTCTAAGAATTTCTTATCCTGTTTCTGGGGTCATAAACTAACACAGCCACCACCACTCTGAAGAGACCTCATACCTGATGCCAACTAGATATGAAAGGTCCTCCTTGGGAAGCTTGAAGTCTCTGGCTTATTCAGTAGCTTAGAATAGCTACTTTACAAGCCTCAAAATGTGAAGGACTGAAAACGTTGTGGAACCCCAATTAGTATGACTACTATCAGATAATCCAGAAAATGACAGGTATTGGTGAAGATATGTAGAAATTAATGTACTTCTGCACTACTACTGAGACTGTATAATGGTATAGCTTCTGTGAAAAAGATTATGGCGGTTCCTCAAAAACTAAAAATAGAATGAACATGTGAGCCAGAAATTCTGCTTCAGCATATAAATAAAAAAGAACTGAAAACAGAGATAAAAGAGACATTTGCCCAGCTGTGTTCATAACAGCATTATATATAATAGTTAAGAGAAGCAGCCTAAGTTATCTTCTGATGGGACAACCAGAAAGGCAATATGTGACATATAGGTGCAATGGAATATTATTCAGACATAAAGGGGAAAGAAATCCTACTGCATACTGTAACATGGGTGAACTTGGGACATTATGCTAAGTGAGAAGGTCAGTCTTTTATAGATATAGAGTGGTGGTTGCCAGGCACTGAGGAGGGAGTAAGGATTTGTTTAGTGGATATAGAGTTTCAGCTTTGCAAATGAGAAAATTCTGGAGATTGGTTGCATAGTAATGTGCATATGCTTCACACTTTAAACTGTGCACTTAAAGTGGATAAGATGGTAAATTGTAGGCATCCATATTTTACTGCAATTAGAAAACAGCCTTTGGGGTGTGGAGTAGGACATTCTTTGATTAGAAAGAACTGAGGACGCATAATGATTTGTTTATTAAAATCAACTGAAATCTTTCACCTGAAGATAAGAAGCCATGGATTAAGGGAATGTGTATGATTATCCAGTTGACCAGGGATGGATCAACAACTGGTGGTCAAGTTGAGATTCCCAGCTGGGCTGAGTGAACATGGTGCTGGGTATGGGAGGCCTGCCTGGGGATTGTTGCTAGCAGCATAAGAGGCAGAATTGGAGAAGGATAAGCGTTAATTACTAAAACGTGTGCTATCTGCCCATTTGTATGATCTACGCCTTTGGTTCAGGCTCAATAAAACATGACTGAGACTGGTAATCAGGGCAGCAGTCTGAGAGACTGTAAGCCCCCTGGTCCCAGACTTTTGGATCTCTTGTTTTTCTTTGCTCTCTTTACTTTGCGTCTGTGGGAACCTGGTTCTCAGGACCTGTCACTATAGATAGAACAACATTGGGGTATACTTCAATAATAACAGGATATTAGAAGGAGTTAAGAGACAAGTTGCTCACTTTTTCCCTTCCTGTCCCCCACATAGTCACACCATTAGGACAGGAATAAATTTATGTCGCTTTCCTGGATAATTCTGTGAGATCAAGTAGCCAGCTCTTTTTTAATTGAGAAACTTCGGCTGGTTCAGTAACGCCCCCTCCCCATACACTCTCTCATGAATGATTTTACATTCCTATTATAGTCAATCTCATTTTCTAGGGTTTATTCTGCTACTCATCCACTTTAGCATTGTGCTCTTGAATTAAATTGTATTTTCTAGAAAATTGTTTGGGCTACACGGGTATGTTCAGGACAAATGCTTTAGGAGAAAGGTCATTCACACTGGAGCTTGAATAGAGCAGCAGAATATAGGTATCTTTGAGAAGGACATCTCAAAGGGAGGCACCAGCAAGTGCAAGGACCTAGAGGTGGGACAGGGCCTGGCAATTTTGAGGATTGGCAAGCAGTATAATGTTGTAGGCATGAAGTAAGAAATAAGGCAAGTGGTGGGAGGTGAAATGAGAGAGGGCATCTTATCTCCAGCAGTTTAGGGCCTCATACTGCTTTACATCCATTGAAGAACTGTCACGCCATCTGAGCTACAGCAATGAAAAGATTTTTGTGGCTATAAACAATAGAAAAGTGTTGGTAGGGTTGGGAGTAACTGTACCTTTATACATGCCTCAGAAATGTAAAAAGTACAGCTGCTGTGGAAAACAAATGCTTGGCATGTCTTCAACAATTAACCCATATTACCCAGCCATTATACCGTAAGCTATAGACTCTGAAGACTTATTATGTAAAAGAATAATATCAAAGAATTTGGATTCAGTAGCCTCCTACTTTTGTCATCTAATTTTATGTTATATCAGATCAAGTTTTCTCTCTTGCATCAGTTAGGGTTGTGAAGCTCTCAGGAAAACCTACAGAAATGTGAGCAAGGGAAAGTGGTGACTAGGACAGTTGAAGTCTACTGCCCTATATTTTCCGGAATGTGGACAGTGAAATCTCAGAAGAGTGTTCTTGTGGTGGGGATGTAAGTGGACTGAACGAGGATCTGGAAAGGAGCTCAGGAAAGAATTCCTGTGGCAATGAATCAACGTGGATGCATTCACTTTTTCCTAAGACAAATGCTAGTAGCTTTGTTCTGTGTTCCATTTGTTTTTACAAATCATTCAATACTATTCCTTCAAAAAAAAAAAAAAGAGTTAAGATCAGAGGCTATGCAAATATCGTGCATAAATGATTTCCAGGCTGTTAGAAGTTAAGGGTCATCTCTGGGCTCCAATGCACTCAAGACTTTTTCCATCTCTTAACTTTCTGAAGATTAATCACTACCTGTGTAAAATGGAAACTATCTCATAAAAAGGAAACTGGGAGAGAAAGCTACTTGTAAAAATGTATTTTATTGGAGAATAACATGCTCAGGCTTGGTAAGTTAGCAGTTTAACTTTTTAGTGCTGGAACATAAAAATGGGTCAAGACGTATTATAATAGATCATGGTCCAGGCTGTTTTCAAAGACTGTCATGGATAAGCTGGCAGCAGGAAGTCATGGATGATACGGGTTTTCTTTCTAGGGTGTTTCAGCTGTAACCAGATGGGTTTAAAGTGGAAGTCATTCGTAAACCAGTGGGTGATAATGGGATCCTTTAGTGTGAGTTTCTCCTCTCACTGAACCCAGCCTGCCGTCCTCTTTATAGCCGTCTTCATCTTCATTGTCGGCTGGAAGGAAGACAGGCGGCAGCGCCCCTAAACACCTCTAATGAGGCCTCCCTAGCCAGAATGCTGCTTACAAAACTCCTTCTGCAACTATTTCCTTGGCTGTTTAGAACCTTCTGGTATACAGTGAAACAGAATAAATTCTAAAAGAGTAAATGAAAAACAATATGTTCTCTACCTAATGTGGTATTAAAGTTGAATTTTATTGCCAATACTTTAAAATTGGAAGATTGCACATAAAAACCAGATTCCTCACTTCCTTTAAAAACGGGAAAATTATAACTCTGGTGCTGCCACCAGACAGGACCACAACCAGCTGTTTCTAATCAGGAAACTATCTCTTCAGAAGGCTAGAGTTCTTACTAGGAAAAAAAAAACCTTCTTTATATCATTTCCTCCCTTATTCCTAGAGGGAGTCTGCTTTTTTTACTTGAATCTTGTAGACATTTGAGTTGAGAACCCTAAATTAATGAGTGTAAATTGCATAGGAAAGTGGAGATGGCTAATCAGTATTCAGTAAAACTTTTCTAAACTACAAGCCCTAAATATTCAGATCTAAGCCCGTACAGGTGTGTTCACCCCTCCATCACTCATTCTGTTTGGTGTTTGCAGTTAGCTACCATAGAACAACAGTTGATCCAACTCACCCTGAAGAGAAGACTGCAAAAGAGAACTGTATATTTTCTATGTAATTATATTTCTTATGGGTATTTGTCTCAGGATATCTTTTAGATAGGATATGACCCATCGAAGGAAGAAGCCTCAGGCAGGAGAAAATAATCATCCTTCTCCAAATTGCTGTGGCCTTTGTGGAGGGCAATTTGTTAAGGAGTTTTTAGTAAGTTTAAAAGTATAAATGTTCTTTGACCTAGTAATTTCATTCCTGGAGCATATGTTGAAGAAATAAACAAAGGTGGCCTCAAATATTTATTGTGATAGTATAACTGCAGTATAACTGCAGAAAAGATGCCAGAACAAAGCTAAATGTTCAAAAGTAAGTAAATTATAGCATAGTCTTATGAAATGAAGCTATGTAGACACTGCAAATAATGTAGACAACAATATTTAATGGTGATATTATTATCCTGCTGTATTATAAAATGGATGAAAGCAGAGAGATGTCCTCTGTAACCCACATTAGTTTGTTGATACACAGGAAAAAAAAAAACCCAGAATGGTTTCATGAAAAAGTACTAATGGCAATTATTTATATAATATAAATTTACAAACAGGGAATAGTACTTACTTTAAAATGCATTTCTCCTATCCCCGATCATTTTTCTCCAGATAATATCTTCTCTCCAATCTTCAACAACTGAAGCCAAAAACAGAAATAAAAATGTCAAAATAGACACTAAGTGATTGACATTAGAGAACTTTTCAAGAACCAAGGTGCTTGAGTTCATACTTTCAGTGTATGAGCTTGGGCAAGTTCTGAGCATCTTTGTGCCTCAATTTCCTCCTCTATATTTAAGAATATTCACAGGGATTTTTGGAAAGGATTAAATAAATTTATATTTTGCAGCACTTAAAATGGTATCTCGTGTATTTTAGGTGCTTCTAGTTTTATTGAATACATTAAATGTATTACATGGTAGTATTGACAAAATTTTGAATTTTTAGTTGCAAAGTTATGAGTATCTTTGTCTCCCATGAATTTTTAAAGTGACATGAAGCAATTTATTGTTCACCAGACTTTATGGGGAAACCAGAGTTATTGGAAGTGGTATTGACCATCTATGAGTGTTTTTAGGGTATTCTAGAATATTTTCTTCTGGATTTCCCCAAGGACAGAAGAGGTACATGTGCATGGCTGGTGTTTGTTAATGTTGTGTATGGCATCTCCGAAAGTGAGTGCTATGATTTAACATTGAAGTTAGGGATGCCATAAAGTTAGAAATGCCATAAACTCAGGTCAAACTGCCTGGATGCATTCTTGCTATTTAAGAGGAATCTGGAAACTTATCAGTATGTCACTCAAGTAACAATGTTTTGGGGGCAGATTTAAAACATTATTAGAGATTCTCCTAACCGCATACTAAGTGAGTTAATTTATATGTCTTATAATAAAGAAAGTAGGAAAAGAGGTTTTGTTTTATTTTAGCGGAGTAGTACATTTCCTTTCTCAGAAATACACATGCATCCGAGGCTTTTTCTCTCAAGAAGGGTAGAGCAACCATACCCAGCACTTAGCACTTGTCATATTATAAGAAGTTAATAAGTATTTTAAGATAGGAGCAGTGAGGTGGCTAGGTCTGATAATTTCACTAAGAAATGTGCATTTTAAAATTCTAAATGCTGAGGGGGAAAAGTCGGACCTGTCCACTGCTGGTGGGAATGTAGACTGACTGGTGCAGCCACCGTGGAGATCAGTCTGAGATTCCTCAGTAAACTAGAAATAGAGGTCCAGTTCAACCCAGCTATTTCCCTTCTGCGTATTTTCCCAGAAGAACTAAAGTCATCATACCATAATGGTATATGTGCACCCGTGTATATGGCAGTGCAATTTGTAATCGCTAAATTGTGGAAGCAACCCAAATGCCCAACTGAAGAATGGATAAAAAAGATGTAGTATCTTTACATAATGGTATATTACTCAGCTATAAAGAAAGATAAATTGAGGCTTTCATAGGTAAGTGGATGCAACTAGAGTCCATACTCACAAGCAAAATAAATCAGACCCACATGTGTAAATACCGTATTGTCTCACTAGTGTACGAAATTGAAAGAGTAAATAAAATCTGAAAGGCATAATAGACATTGTGAAAGGGAAACTTCTCAAAAGCAAAGAACAAATGGGATGAGGGAAAAGAAAAAAGACTATATATATATATATCATATATATATTATATATATATATATGATAGCTAAGAGAGTTGTACTACTAACTTCTATTCCTTTATTGAAAGGAACAGTTGAAATTTAATTGTTTGATCAAGCTTACATGCCTATATTTGTTTAACTGAGTAACCAATTTGAAGATAGCAGTATGTAATACAACAACCATTTTTAGTTTCCTCTCACCTTGTCTGAAATTCTGTATTGCTTCTTTTGTTTGCGTGTTGTTTTGTTTATGTCTGCTTGTTAATGTGTTGTCTTTCTTTTATCTTTAAATAAAAAATAAATTCTAAACATATAAATTCTAGTTTAGCATACTAGGCTTTTCTTGATCACCAAGCTTATAACCATTTTACCTGTATCCCTTCATCCTCTCCAGAATCTAGACATAGTTTTAGCTTCAGACAAATATAGTAAGTATATCTAAAGCCAAATGAAGCCTAACATCAACATTTCAAAAGTAGCAGTTTCTGGAACTTGCCACATGGGTTATCTTGCATGTTACATGCATGGGCTGATCCTTCTGCCTAGAACATGCCATTTCTGGCTATTTTTATGGCTTTATGCCTCACTGCTATCAGGTGTCTGCTCACAGGTCAACTTATCAAGGGAAAGTTTTTCTATCCAACTTAATAAAATGTCAATTCTCTCTTTCTTCCTCTCTCTCTTTCTGTCTGTATCTCCTTATATTTTAAACTTGGCTTCACTTTGGCACTTGTAATTCTTTGAAATATTAAATGCTCAAATGTTCACTTACTCACTATTGATCTTTTGCTATTGGAATGAAAGCTTAATGTGGACAGGGACTTTATATAATTTGTCTTTCCAGCATTAGTCTAGTGGATACTCAGTAAATATTTGATGAAGAAATGAAATTTTGAGTGACTATATCTTGGGAGCCAAATATGTTTTAATTTGTTCTAATACATAGGTGACCTTGTTTCAGGTTACCTTCAAAATAGCTCTAGGTGGTGAGAAGCATTACATATTTTATAGAGAAAACACCCAGAGAGGAGGAGCAATTACGGAAGTTTATACAACCAGTAAGCAAGGACAATTTTGTCCAAGTGAATGAAACAGTTGGGCCTTTATCTATTCTGATTCTCATAACAGCCTCCTCTATGACCAGAACTCCTGCCGTTGGAACTGTTGAGTGTCCTGATTTATTTCTGGCTGGGATTCTATTTTGCCACAACAAGTTGTTTTTCTAAGTGCCCAGTGTCTTGCCCCAGGCCCTGACAAAGAATGGAGCCCCTTTATCTGAGGGGAGTTCCTCCCTGTTCACACTTCCCGAAGACTGAACCACGCCTGCGCAAATAGGGATCCTACTGCTTCAAGTCATACATCCAGTCAAACAGAAGCTGAACTGATTTATCACCTAAGGAATGTTCACTGAGTACCCACCCTTTTGATCCAAGCTCTGCACTCAGATATGGGCAATAAGTAGTTATCAGTCTATCATTGTCTTAGCATTTTCCTATTTGTTGAGATACAGTATCCAACACCTGAAATATGCAGAGCTTTATTTTGACACACATTTATTTAGTCCATAATTGGGTGGTTCCAAGGCTAAATGGGATGGCACAGGGGCATGGTGGAAATGAGCTGCTCAAGGCATAGTGGACAAGGAATAGAGTCAAGAGACATGCTATGAGGGGAGCCAGCTATACCTTTCCAGGTCACTCGCACGGTGACCTGCCTCTTACTTCCAGACCGTAACTCCTAATAACCAGTCAGCTATCCTTCCTCTATAATCACATCACCTTCTAAACACATGAGACTTTAGGGAGCACATTATGAATGTGAACCATAACATTCTTCCCCTGGCTTACAAAGGACCCATGCTTATCTCTTCATGCAAAACACATTTAATCCATCCTTAAGAGCATTGCTGAAAGGCACAAGTCCAAAGTCTCCGCTGAGGCTTAAGGTGCTTAGCAGGAAGCCCTAGTAAAAATCATAAGAAAGTTATAGACTGCCAACATACAATGGCACAGGGTAAACATTCCCATTCCAAAAGGGAGGAAATGGGAGATAGAATGGAGCAGGACCAAAGCAAGACCAAAATCCAGCAGGGCCAATATTAAATGTTGTAGTTTTGTGTCCCACACTGGGACAAGCTATGCTAAGATATAAGCTCCAAGCATCTTGGGCAGAGCTGCCACTATGACATTGCTGGAGGTTTCAGCCCTCATGGCTTCTCTTGGATGATCTTTCTTCACTCATTGCAACTTTCCTGAGATGTTCCACATTCCGGATTTCTCCAAGCTTCTGGGCTTTCTGCTGCTTCTCTAGCTTTACTCTCACACCTTCATCCACTACTCTCTCTAGGGAGTGCTGCCCGGCCTCCCAGGCCTTCTGAAATGTGGGTGGAACCCTCCTTGACCCTACAATTCTTGCATTTGGTTCGTCTATAAAAGCACTATCATATGGATGATAACCAAGGTCTGTCACTAGTTGACAAGAATCTAGGTACCTTTAAATCATGGCTGCAAATGTGTCTGAGTTCCTGGAAGGCTGAGCACTGTGAAATGAATCCAAGGGAACCAATTGCCTGGCCACCCCTTTGAGATTAAGGAGCCCTTGTGCTGTCTTCTCAAAGAAAAATCTTTCATGTTTGTATCTTTAACTTGTGAAGGGGGGGGGGTCTTCTTAATTTCTGACATACCCTCAATTCATTTTGTTTATTGTCTTGTTCCTAAACTCTTGGCTTTTATAATGCTAATTTTTCAACAACCAAGATCTCCTCTGTTTCAACTGTGCAGACCTTAACTGTATTTATTTATTTTTGAAGCTGTTTTTTTGATAGATTTTTAAATTTTTAAAGAGAATAAAAATGATTAAAAAATCCTTAGAAACAATTCAGAATTTCAGAAAACAAGATGATAGGAATTTGACAATGGTTGTTGCATATTGTCTCTGAATTAGTTGTTCAGATATAAGCATGAAAAATTGCTCAAAAAATTAAAAAGAATAATTTAAGCATTATCTGCTCCTTTCCAGAGACTAGTAGAAATCAGCAGTACAGTTGTCCCAGCTATCGTGTGTGTGTGTGTGTGTGTGTGTATAAATTTCCCTTGTTTCTTTCTTTTCTTCTTTTCCTCATCCCAGTTGTTCTTTTCCTTTGAGCAATTTGTTTCCCTTTCATAGTATCTATTGTATCTTTCAGATTTTATTTACTCTTTCAGGTTCTTACACTGGGAAGACAATAAGATGTTTGTACATGTAGGTCTGATTTATATCAGTTATGAGTATGGCCTCTAGTTGCATCCGTTTACTGATAAAAGCCATGAGTTAATCTTTCTATAGCTGAATAGTACTGTATTGTATAAAAATATCACATCTTTTTTATCCATTCCTCAGTTGATGTGCGTTTGAGTTGTTTCCAAGATTTAGCTATGACAAATTGCACTGCTATAAACATGGGTGCACATATATTGCTGTGGTATGATGTCTTTAGTTCTTGGAAAAATACCCAGAAGGGGAATAGCTGGGTTGAATGGAATCTCTGATCCTAGTTTTTCGAGGAATTTTCACACTGATTTCCATAGTGGTTGTACCACCCTACACTCCCAGGAAGAGGGGAGAGAAGTTCCTTTTTTTCCCACAGCCCCTCCAGCATTTGTTTCTGGTTGAGTTGTTGATGATAACCTTTATTTCTTGGGTCAGATGGACTCTCAGTGTTGTATTAATTGGCATTTTTTAAATGACCAATGATGTTGAACATTTTTTGATATATTTATCTTTGTTTGTATTTCTTCATCTGAGAAGTTTGTCCATTTTTGGATTGAGTGTTTGAATTTTAGGGGCCTGAATTTTTAAAAATTCTTTATATGTTCCAGATAGAAGTCCTTTGTTTGAGGGACAGTTGGCTAAATTTTTTCCCAATCCATGAATTTTTCTTTCACTCAGTGATTTCTTTTGATGTGCAAAAGCTTTCCCAGGTGTTGATTCTTTGAAGTGCTTCCCAAGTACTTTGGTTTTTCTTCATGAACTCTCTGCCTACCCCGATGTCTTCAAGATTTCTACTTACTTTCTAGTCTAATAGATTTAGTTTTCTGTTTTAATATTTAGACCTTTCATCCATTTTGACTTAAGTTTAGTTCATGGTGATAGACATGGGTTTAGTTTTAGTCTTTGGCATGAGGAGAGCCAGTTTTTGCAGCACCATTTATTATAGAGGCTATCTTTCTTCCAGTGAACATGTTTGTTCCTTTCATCAAACACAAGATGGCTGAGTTGTGTCTGCATCTTCTAATCTGTTCCATTAATCCTGAGGTCTATTTTTTTGGCCAGTACCATGCTGACTTTCTCAGAGTAGCTTTGTAGTATAATTTCAAGTCAGAGAATGTAATGCCTCTTGCCTGTCCTTTGTTGCCCAAGATTACTTTTGCTATTTAGGTCTTTTATGGTTCGAGATGAATTTTAGGATTATTTTCTCTAGATCTGTGAGGTATACTAATTGCACTTTAATTGAGATTTCATTAAATCTATATGATAATTTTGTGAGTATTGCCATTTTCAAAATGTTCTTCTTTTTCACAAGCAAGGAATATTTTTACATTTTCTGAAATCTTTGAATTTTTTTTCAGACGACTTTAATTTTCACTGTGTAAGTCTTTTCCTTTCTTTGTTAGATTGATTTCTAAGTATTTCTTTTTTTTTTTTGCATGTTATTGTGAAAGGTTTTGTTTCACTAATTTCTCTACTGTGTGTTTGTTGTTTGTGTATAGGAATCCTATCAATTTTTGAGTTTTGACTTGGTATCTAGCTATAGTACTGAATTTTGTTATTAAATCTACAATTCTTTTGGTGGGGTATTTGGTGTCTTCTATGTAGAGTATCATGTTTTCTGCAAATAACGATAATTTCACTTCTTCCTTTCCTATTCTTATTCCTTTTATTTATCTCCCTTGTCTAATTGCTCTGGCTAATGTTTCCAGAGCTATATTAAGTAAGAGTGGTGACACTGGACATTCTTGTCTTGTTTCTGAGCTTAAAGTGAAAGCTTCCATTTTTTTCCATTTAGTAGCATGTTGGCTCTTGGTTTGTCACAGACAGCTTTGATCAGATTGAGGTAAAGACCATCTATTCATATTTTCTTTAGGTTTTTCTTCATGAGTGAGTGTTAGACTTTGTCAAAAGCTTTTTCTGCATCTATTGACATGATTATATGGTCCTTGTCCCTGGCTCTTTTGATATGGTAAATTACATTAACTGATTTGTATATATTGAACCATTTCTGAATTTATTGGATGAATCTCAGCTGGTCATGGTGTATAATCTTCTTGATGACTTCCTGCATTTTGTCTAGTAGTATTTTATTGAGGATTTTTGCAAATATGTTCATTAGGGAGATTGGCCTGTAGTTCCCTTTTGTATTTGAGTCTTTCTCTGATTTTTGTTTCAGGGTAATATTTGCCTCCAAGAATGAGTTAGGGAGCATTGCTTCCATTTCAATTTCATTCAAGAATGTGAGAAGAATTAGCATTATATTTTCTCCAAATTTCTTGTAGAATTCAATTGTGAATACATCAGGACCTGTGCTTTTCTTTGTTGATAAGTTTTTAATTACATTTTCAATTTCACTGACTGATACTGTGTTATTCACAATTTTTATATTTTCTTAATTCAGCTTTGGTAATATGTATGTATCTCAGAATTGCTCCACTCCTTCTGGGTTTTCTATCCCATGGGAGTAGAGGTTTTCAAAGTAAGTAATTATGAGCTTATGAATTTCTATAGGATCTGTAGTGATTTCATATTTTTCATTCTTTATTGCATGAATTTGAGTGTTTTCTTTCATTTTTTGATTAGGTTGGCTAGGGTTTTTTCAATTTTATTTATTCTTTCAAAGAACTAACTCTTTGATTCTTCTTGTGTTGTTTTCTTAGTCTCCATTATGTTATTTTCTGCATGAGTTTTAAAATTTCCTGCCTCTTTGGGCTTTGAGCTTGACTTGCTCTTCTTTTTCTAGAAGCTTGAAGTTCAGCTTGAGATTGTTTGTTTGTGTTTATTCTGTTTCCTTGATGTGAGAATTCACTAATAAAAATTTCCCTCAGGTTTGCTTTCATTGTGTCCCACAGGTTCTAGTAACTTTTACTTGCATTTTTGTTTGATTGTAAATAATGTTTAATTTCTTCTTTAATTTCATCTGTGATCCATTCCTTGGTCAGGAGGGTGTTATTTAGTTTCCACGTATTTATGGAGTTTTTGTGATTTCTTTTGTCAATAATTTCCAATTTCATTGCACTATGGTCAGATAATATGCGTGGGAGAATTTCAATTCCTTTGCATTTACTTATGCATATTCTATGTGCTAGCCTATGGTCTTTTCTGGAGACTGTCCATGTGCAGTTGAGAAGGATGTGTATTCTTATGTTGGGTGGAACATTCGGTAAAGGTCTACCAAGTCCATTTGTTCACAAATTTCGTTTAGTTCTGTTATTTCTTTGCTAAATATTTGACTAGTTGATCTATATCTTTGTGACAATGGGGTGTTAAAATCTCCCAATACAATTTCCCATTATAATGGTATATTATTGTTTATTCAATGTTTATTTTTTTATTTTAAAGAGAAAAAAATCTAACAAAACAACAATGAAGACAAAAACAAAAAAAACCCCACAGAAACAACAAAATTGATACATGACCTCAAAGAAAAATGATAGGAATTAACAATGTTTGCTACACTACATACTGTTATCTTCAATGAAATTACATAGTCCACCAGATGTAAAGATGCAAGATTGATCAAACAATGAAAGAAATAAAAACAATCAGTAAAAACAAAACATTGGAAATAATACAGAGCTTCATCATACAAGATGGTGGGAATTCAACAATGGTTCTAAATTGCATATTGTTGTCTTCAAATCATTCATGCTTATTACCAGATACATGTATGCAAAATTGGTCAAGAGAAAAAAAGAAAATTTTAAGCATTAATAGTTGGGTGCTTCTGTATTTGATGCATATATATTTATGATTGTTATCTCTTCCTCTTGTAGTTTTCCCCTCACAAGAATGTAGTGACCTTCTTTATCTCTTTAAGTCATTCTTGGTTTGAAGCTCACCTTGTCTACAAACAGAATAGCTATCCCTGACTTTTTCTGGGTTTCTGTCACTTGGAGTGTTGTTTTCCATCCTTTGACTTTCAGTCTATGGTTTCCTTTTGAGTTAAATGTGTTCCTTGTATACAGAATATTGTTGAATTTTGTTTCTTTATTCACTCTGCCAGTCTGCTTTTATTGATTGATTAATTGAGACTATTTACCTTAATGGTCATAACTGATGTATATTGGCTTATCTTTGTCATGTTATTTTCCTGCTTTTGGTTCCGTACTTGTGTCCTTTGTTTAATTGCTTGTCCTGCTTTGTGTTTCCTTTCTGTTTTTGTTCTCGAAGCTTTGGTCATTTTTATCTCTTTCTAGAATATCTTTCATTACACTTTGTAGGGTTGGTTTGGTGATCATCAATTTCTTTATTTCTTTTTTGTCATAAGCGTATATTATTTCTCCATTAATTTTGAAAGACAGTTTTGCAGGGTACATCAAGCTGGGTTGGAAGTTTTTTCTTTCAAAACCTGAAATATTTTACTTGAAGCACTTCTTGCCTTGATGGTTTGTGTTGAGAAATCTGCCATGATTCTGATGGGCTTTCTTTAATAGGTGATCTTTTTTTTTTCCCTAACAGCATTTAATATTCTGTTCATTTGCTAAATTTCTAGGATCTTAATTATTATGTGTCTGGGTTTAGATTTATTTTGGTTATTGTTAATTGGGATTCTATTTGTCTCACTTAACTGTATGTTAGAATCTTTTTCCATGCTTGAGAAATTTTCTGCCATGCAAATAGCCTTTTTATATCATTCATATTACCTCCCGCTCTTTCGTTGACACCTATTTGTCATATATTGCTTTATTTACCTCAACTTGCCCCTGTTGAATTGTTATTTCCTGGTTCCTTGTTATTTTTAACAGATAATTTCTTTCACGATCATTAGCTACAATGCTGTCTTCAAGCTCTGAAATTTCTTCTTCATTTTTTTTTCTAGTGGTTTGCCAGCTTTCAATGGAATTTTTAATTTCCTGCATATCTGTTTGAATCTTTTTAATGCATTCTAATTCTTTCCTGTGTTGTTCATTCAAAGTTTCTATAGTTTCTTTATGTTCCTCTAATTTTATGTATGTTTTCTTTAGATATACTGAACAATTATTTCATTATTGTTATCATTTGTTTTTACCTGAGAGATTATTTTTTATCTGATTGCATCTATAGCCTGATAGAGTTGTTTCTTTACTTCAGTTGATATCACTTCAGAAATATCAGGTGTGTGACTTTGAAGTTTCTGTATATTCTGTTGAGTGCCCAGCTCATCCTCCTTCTCCTCCTCTTCATTCTCCTATTTCTTTTCCTCTTTCCCTCCCTCCCTCTGTTCTCCCTTTCTTTCTCACCCCTCTCCATTTCTTTCTCTCCCCTTTCTTTTCTTCTTTCTATCTGTCTTTTTTCTTTATTTTTCTTCTCTCTTCTTTTCTGTCTTCTTTTAAATTTTGAGACAGAATCTTGTTAGGTTATCCAGACTGACTTTGAATTTGTGATCCTGCTGTCAGAATTTCCCAAGTAGCTGGGATTATAAGTCTGTACTATTGCATCCAACTTCCAGAACTTCCTTCTAATGGCTGACTCTTTGATCAACCATAACCCCAGTTCATTTTGAGGTACTCAGCTCTGAACTCACTGTAACCTACAAAACCAGACGCACTCACTTTTCTATTACAGTGTGGATATGCCAAACTTGCAGATATCTCTGAAAACTGAAAATTAACACCAAAAACTAAAAATTGTTCATTCACACCCTGGCTGGTAAGTTAGATTTTTTCCTTTTGTGGAACGTTTCTGTTCCAGATCCTCCAACACTGTTTAGAAGTAGTAGGCATAGTTCTTCACTGATTGAACTCTGACTGTTCTTAAAAAGCAGAGTGCAAACAGAATAGCTAGTCCTGCTTTTTTGTATCATTTTTAATGTTTTTAAATGTTTTTTCAAAATTATTTTTTATTCTCTTTAAAATAAAAAGCAGAGTGTAGGGTAGTTTTCTGAGGTTGACTTTCAGCTTTTGCTGCTAAGCATTTGGCTCACTGTATTTCTGTTCATTTTTGCTGCCTCTATGTCTTAGTATGATTGTCTTAGAAAGTCCTTTATTTTATTTTCATTATTATTTTATTTTTGTTTTGTTTAGTATAACACTTTTTATGAGTGTTATACTAAGCCACTCAGCTAGCAAGACAGACACAGTGTTTTAAACAGCAAACGTGTATTTGATTTTTCAGTTCCTAAAGACTTACCCAAGTTCATGGCTGGTGTGAGGCTAGTAGCGAGTCAGCCAACTCTGCAGTTTGTTGAGGTATAAACCACGAGCATTTTGTTAGATCTGTCTTACCTCCTACCCTCTGTGGAAGGACTGAGAAAATTACATTTCAAACTCTGCATTACTTCATATGCTGCAAGAAAAGCAATTCTGATGAGATTTATTGGGATGATTAATTATTTTACTCTATGCATAGTGGTTGTGTAATAAGCATGAGATTTCCTGACACTGTCTTTACCTGTTCTTCTGGCACTCAATTTCTTGTTCTGGTTCGTTTCATATATCACCATGTTAGCACCTATCCTCCCAGGCTAAGCACAGTTGAATACTTCTATAAGCATAACTGACTCATTTTGAGAGGTGATTTCCTGCTCAGAGATACTGGCAGAAGAGGAAAAAAGGAAGTAAAATATAGGTATAAATGTATATTTATATACAGGTGTATTTGGATATATTTCTTTTTCTTTTCTTTAAGCTTTAAATAGCATACTTTTTTGACAATATTTTAACACCTGTAAGAAGAAGAGAAAGTAGGGAAAAATCAAAGTTTATTTATTTAGATTTAGCTCTAATATGCATAAAGAACTATCTGGAGCTAAAGAAATAGTTGCAGATATGAGTTCTATGTCCATGGCCAAAGGAAGGTTTTCCTTTCTTCTCTCTTCTCCATTTCTTCCTTCTCCTTTATTTTTTCCATCTTCTTTCTCCTACATCCTCCTTTTTTCTTCATACCTCCTTCCTTCTTTTCTTCTATATACTTTTTGCCCTTCTTTTCTATCTCTCTTTTGCTTTTACTCTTTATCCTTTCTCTTCTTTTCTCCTCCTGTTTTGTACCCTCCTATTCCTCCTTTATCTTCAAGCGCCATGATGAGCTCTCAGTGAAAAAGATATCATGTCATATACTTGCTCCTTTCATCAAGGAAGCATAGTGTATAGAGATTTTTAATTATTATTGTAGTTTATCTCATTCTGATTGTAAGCTTCATGCTCAGCACTTTAGTAATTCTGTCTAGAAACTACTTCAATCTCTTTTTGATCATAGCATGCTCTATGTATGATCATATTGTTTATTACAGAGTGGAGGCTGCCAGAGCATTAAGAAATTTTAGGTTGAGTTCCAAGCTCACATTGCTTTTCTCTACCCGATTTAATTCTCTCTAAACTTTTCTGTCTCAAAACAAGAAAAAGAAATGAAAGAGTATAAAATAAGAATAAGTAGGGGGATTAGGGAAATGACTATCAGATGTTAAATATATAATTAGTTTTATTTGCCTTTAAGTTATTATTGTTAACACTAATAAGTGTTAGTATCATACTTTTTGTTATAAGCATTATATTTGCCTTTCCAAAACCATGTATTATGGTAGTGTTAAAGGAATATGATATTCTATAATTGAGTGTTTCTTTCAGTTGCAGGTTAGAGTAAGTGCATCCTGAAAATACTGAAAAAAATTAGGGCAATCCTGGACCATAACCATTGTGGTAACAGCACTGAAAAAGCAATCTTTGATGTCCCAGGTAAATTAAAACTATCTTAGGCCATCCATTCATCATCCACTCATCCACCAAATCATTCATCTATCCTAAAAACTGTTACTGAGTGTTATGGTTTATATCCACAACGTCCTCCTAAACTCTCATGCACTGAGAAGCAGGGCCCTGGGTAATTGATTAGATCACAGGTGTGTTAAACTCATCAGTGGATTGATGTGTACTGACTTTATCAACTGAATGTGTGGTTAGGAAATGAGGCCTGGTAAGAGGTGGGTCACTGAGGTCATGACATGGAAGGGTACAGCTTCCTCCCAGGTGCCTATCTTCTTTCTGTGCTTTCTGGTCTCCTTAATGTGAACAAATGTTTTCATTGGGAATCCCTTCCATTGTGCCATTCCTGCCTTGGAGCTAGATGACCATGGATATCCATAAGCCAAAATAAACTTCTCCTCCTTTAAAAGTTATGAGCAATGACTACTGCATATGGGCAACAGAAAAATGATGAAGACAAATTTTGGTACCAGGAGTGGGGTTGTTTCTGTGGCATTTCTGACATACAGTTTGGAACTCGCTTATGGAAAGATTTGGAAAGGTTTGGAGATGACAGTTACAGAAACTCTGGAATGGTGTAAGCCAAACTTGAAAGGAAATTCTGCTAAAAGCTCAGAAGACCAGAAAGCTGATGGAAGTACAGGTGGTAAAGATCAGGCTCAAGAAATTTCAGTGGGGAAAAATGACTTCACTGGCAGTTAGACTCAAGGCAATAAACGTGACAATCTGGCAGAAAATTTGTTGAAATTTTACCCATGTTCTGAGATTAAATGTAGTGGACTAATTAATCCGGTGGAGGAAATTTCAAGTCATCCCAAAGTTCAGGCTGCAGCAAGCATACTGAATGTGCTTTTAATCATGTCTACCATGAGGTCAGAAACAAACAGCAGAACTGAATTATTTGAAAACTTTTGTGGTCAGCCACAAAATAAGTGCCTGTAAAGATGAGGTTTACAAAGTTGGGGCAAAAGAAAGCAAGGCTTATACAAAGACTAGCATTAAACAGGAACCAAGTAAAATACTCTCCATTAGAACAATACAAAAAATGGCTTGACAGCTTCTCAAAATTCAGTAAGACTCCACCCTTTGTAGGCTCAAAGGTAAAAAAGTAGAAGACTGCTCTGAGCAAAGCGCCTCAGGGGTCTCAGCTCATTGAGGGCCAACTGGCAGTTTCCTGGAGTTCATCCATTCAGGCACTCAGTGGTCTCTGAAGATATGATGCAAAGGGTTCTGGCCACTTCTCTAATTGGTAGCATGCCATGACATCACCCGTGTCATTCAAAATGCAGGAGTTGTGGGAGACCAGACTGCATGCTCTTGAGACAGCAATGTGTGGAGCTGTGAAAGTGAAACTAAAAGTGCAGTAGAGACACCAGAAAATTTGAAATGCGGGAAATACGGAATGTCTGTGCAGGAAAGCCCTTGCCAGTGAGTGAAACTAGTCTGAGAGAGAGGCCCACTGGCACTCATAAAGGCAGGGCTACTCTAGGCATTTGAAACTTACATCTTACTAGAACTTGCCCACAAATGTAGGTCATGGAACTGTAGGAATTAACGTTTGTTCTGCTGGTTTCAGTGTTGCCTTGGTCCTAATCGTTTCTAGCTCCCTCATTTTCCCTTTTAGAATGGGAATGTTTATCTTGTGTCATTGTAGTTTAGTTGATATTTATTTATTTATGTAGTATTAGCTTTCTGAAACAGTTCAGGCTGTCCTTAAATTCACTTTGTGACCCAGACTAGCCTTAGATTGACAGCTATCCTCCTGCCTCAGCCTCCCAAGTACTGAGCTTATAAGCATGTGGTACCATGCCTGGCTTCTTCTTCATTTTTACAGAGGCTCACAGCTAAGAGTTTGCCTTGAGTTTCAGAGGGCACTTTGGACTTGAACTTTTCAGCAGTGCTGGAACTGTCAAAATTTTGGTGACTCTTGCAGATGGACTAAATTCACTTTACATAAAGAGATGGACATACCTCTTTTTGGGGACAGGGACAGAATATTATGTCTTAGATTCAGCATGTTTCCCTCAAATTTTCATGTCATATGAGGTTAGACTTTGGGAAAGTAATTGGATCATAGGGGCCTTATACATAGCAGTGAATTCATCCACTACTGAGTCCAGCAGTTCTGTGTGCTATAAGGAGGTGGGGCTTGTTTAGAGGTGGGTTACTAGGAGTTTGACCCAGAAGGATATCTCTCCCTTCCGGCTCCTCCTCTGTCTCTGTTCCCTGGCCACCATGACATGAGTAGCTTTCCTCTGAGACAGGTCCATCCACCATGCCATTTCTTCCTTCTATCCAGCCAACCATGAATTACAACTGTGAGCCAAATGAAGCCTTCCAACTTTCAGAGTTCTGGATAGGGCATTGGGTCTCAGAGACAGGAAAATGAGTATGACACTTGGTGAGTTCTACAGGTCAGACCCCAAATTCATCAGATGGAGCTCCCAAAAGTCAAAGAGTCATTTGTGTCATAAGCATTTTCGATTGCTTTTTGGATCTCTACTAGGATGGGTAAAGTCATTGTTGGATACAGGAAAGAATCCAGTAACAGGTTCATGTTTGTGTTGTAAGAGATGAGTTGGCCTAGAAAGAAGACATGCCTTAATGTTGCTAAACCACATGCTTAAAGACCAATTTAACTTAGCAAAAATGATATCCAGAGAAAAGAAAAACATTACATGAAACAACGACATTTACCCAGACTGATTTATTAAAGTTACCAGGATTTGCTGTGCAAAAGGTTATGGGAAAAGGCCTGCCACAGTGACTTTTCCTGAAAGGTGGTTTAATTTTTATTAAAATTTAATCTTTCTTCCTTCTGTCCTTCTATCTATCCCTTGAAGATACTCACTTGTATTACCCCAAGGAGTGTCTGCGATCAGAGATTTCTATTATAAAAATTCTCTTTTATTGAACATCTATTGTATATCAGGTACTGCATTGACCTCTTCGCAGACTTGATCATACTTGAGTTGGCCTTGTGGTAAATTATGCCTTAGAAATATTAAATGGAAAATAGAGATTTGAGTCTTCTTGATTCTGAATTTGTTCCTATATCTACTACTTGAGAAGAACTGGAAGAGGAAAAGGAAAAAAAAGGCCTAAGATGGATGAATGATCACCTGAGTTAGGGCTCAATGAAGTTTCCTGCAAAACGAAGAAATGCTGTTGGTTGTGAGAGTATTTGGGGTTGCAGTTTCTCTTAAGCATTGCTTTCTGATGAGACAGTAAATTATGAAAGTGATCAGAGAGGGTCGCTTATTGAAGAGAGCTGCTTGAGGTATTCTGCCCATGAACTTGAAAGATGTGTTTTCTGAAGGATTTTTAGACCCAGAAGCTTGTTAAGGAGGCTTCCCAGGAGAACAAAGAGGAGGACATTTTAGATTATAAATTGCTAAGAGGTATTCCTTTTTAATCTTTATCAGCATAGACATTAGAACCTTAGGCACTCAATGCCAGTTCTCCTGGGGTGATAACTTTGAGAAGAAAAGAACTAAGAAAAAGCAGAGGGTAAAACAAACTTGCAAGTTCACTAAGATTTACTACACTATTCAAATCACCAGTGAGCAGTATATCTCCAAAGAAAGTTGTAGGTCCCTTACATGTTGAAACATTAGACCATGGTTGAAATGGCAGTTTTATTATGTCAAAGAAGCAAGTTTCTGCTCTGTTTTAAGTGTAAAGTGCACAGGATTCACCTATGTTTTTGGACTTTCATGTAGCAAGTGCATAAAAGTCACTTTTATATTCGAATTTTCACATGTCATGTAGACCCTAATTTAAAATAATAAATGTACAGCAAAGCAATATGTTTTCAGCACATCATTTTGACTGAAATTATGTTAGATGCTCTTTGGGATTTGGTAAATGTGTAATGTCCCTTTTGAGATCCAGAGGAAAGAGCTTTATCTGCAGTGGCCTTGATCTCATTTGCTCAGAGTGTCCCATGTGCCTGTGGTATCTGTACTCTGCTGGATACAAGAGAGCAGCTCAGAGAGGCTGTGACCATGCACAGGTGCAGTCCTTCTAGGAGGGATTTTGTTATTGTCACTAAGTGCACAGCTCCAAACTGACTGTTGTTAGATTCTTTACCCATCCTTACCCCAGGTGTTTTCCTTATGGAGCTTGTTCTAAAAAAGTGCAAGGAAACATCGTAATTAGTAACTTTCATTCAGTGCAACGTGAGGATGTTATATTAACATACAGCTATGAATACGTCAATCTAATGTTGCTTCATATATATGTACTATGGTTCTTTTTAAAAGATGAAAAACTTTGAAGCTGAAATTTCAGGGTTTATTTGATTTTCTACTCCATAGTGCTGTTGTAAGGACTTAAAAAACCTTGTAAAATATGGGGAAAATGTTGAAAACGGTAAAGAACAAAAGTTTTTCCAGAAAGCTAAGAACAGTTTTTCTTCCCAATGTTTCTCCAATGAACCAAATAAGCGGGAGGAAGCTGGCTGTGAGCGAGACTTGGATTCTGTAGGAATTATGAAGGGTGAAGAGAATGTGGAGTTTTGTTTGTTTTTGTCCTCATGGGTAGATGAGACCCTAAAAATCAGTACCACAGGGAACTGCAAGGAGGATCAGAAATGGGAAGTGTTGGGAAAATCAAGGGCCTCAATTATGTATGGAGCCTCTGATAGAAGGTCAGCATTGACTGCGGTTACGTGGCTGATCTCTGAGGTGCACAGAGCCAAAAAGGCATTGACAGGGAAGGAGTCCTCCCTTCCCCAGAGACTGAAAGGGTGAAAGCAGGCCAGGGTCACCCAAATGATTGCTTGTGGTATCTTGTTGTGTAGAGAACACCGAACTTTTTACTGTTTATAGGCACGCAATACCAGTTCTCCTGGGGAGATAACTTTGAGAAGAAAGGAGCTAAGAAAAAGCAGAGGGTAAAAGATACTTGCAAGTTCACTAAGATTTACTACACTATTCAAATCAAATTCAACTCAGAGTTGGTCATGTATCATTTTTGTTATTTTTGTGTTGTTTTCCTTGTTGATTTCTTGTTGTTTTTTTGTCTTTTGAGAAAAAGAAACAGTAGTATAGTTTGTAGAGACAGCAGAGAATAAAGAACTTCAACCTGAGAGCCCTTTACCCAGAAGAACTGCAAGTCATTGGAAATGCCAAACAATTCAATTATATTCGATAGGAAGTAGAGGGCTTATCCCTCAGGAAAACACAACAGTACAGAAGAGACTCTTAAGAAATGAAGAAGATAGGAGAAATAAAGCTAGGGAAATATGAAATGAAGTGGAAATTGTGAACAATGAATCTTTAGAATGAATGAAGGCTTGTTTATGTGTTTGCTTAGACAAATATGACCTAGACTGTTATGATATAGGCTATCATGCTATGATAGTCATGATATAGACTGAGAATATGTGATATAAACGCTAAGTAAATGTATGAAATATGACAAAATGCTAATTAAAGAGAAGGGACACACTGCTGTAGGAATGTAGTTAATAGTATAGCGCTAGAATTACTGAAATATCTTAGTGTGTCCTAGGATTAGAAGGTAGGAGGGGTAACATTGAACTGTAGTTCATGAGAGACACGTATTAGCTGGGAATTAGAAGCAATTAACAGCACAATAGCTTTCACTGGAGATAAAGGAAAACTGTTAAATATGTGAGAGTAATGATAAGAATACATATCAAGTAGCTTCCCTCAACATGTCTCATGTTGAATTTTGTATACCTTCTCCACAAAAATAAGCAATAGTAAAAAAATATGGGTGCAATTAACAAGGGATACTTGACACCTTTCAAAATAGTATACTTTTCTCTATATATTCATTAAATTGAATATGTACTTGGACACAGTGAAATTTTGCTTACAAAAAAGAACAGATTTTACAGGCTACTTTTTCTGATCACATCGCAGCAAACACTTGAAACAGAGTGAAGCAATTATTAGACATTAGGAGTAGATGATATGAAAGTAATCCCTAGATGTTAAATATGTAACAGTGAATGCATTTTTAGATAAGTATTGAAGGAAACTTTAAATAAGAAAGAAAGTATAAATTTTAAAAGTGTACAGAGAACAATACAAATTAGAATCATGTGACACTGCTGGAGCTATACTGAGAGCAAATGCTTTGAATACATTTAGCATTAGGGAAAGACAGGAGAACTGAAGAAATTTAACTTACTACCAATTATAAACAACTAGAAAAATATTCACAAAGCAGGAAAAGAGAATTAATGAAAGTAAAAATGAAAGTTGGGGAAACAAAATATGCAAAAATCATAAAATTTCTTGTTTTTGAAAATAAAATCGACTCAGGAATCTGTGGAAAAAGAGAAAAGTCAAAATTACAAAACTGTGGAGTGGAAAAGAAGAACCCACATATTGCAGTTGGAAAAGCCTTTGGAGCTGACCATGAGAAGGTTTGTAGTAGCAGTACTGGAAAGGAGGAGTAGTGAAAAATGGTACTTTTAGAATTATAAGTTATCAAATTACCCCAACAAGAAGTGAAACAATGAGTAGGTGATTGAAGGTGATACAAGGTGCTTGGTTCAGTCCCGAGCAAGGTACCAATCTTGATCTTTCAAATCAGGTCATTTCAATTCTATTTAAGTTAGTCCAGCCCATGATTTAAGATGGAAACAGTCCCATTTTATTTAGGAACAGAGCATCCTATTAGTAGCAAAATGTTAAGCACACTGTAGTTAGAAGAAGGAAGCTTAAGCCACCCTCAAAACATAAAGCTACATGCTCTGAACAGCAAATCGTTCTATAGAGTCATGTAATTGATCAGAAGTCATGTGATAGCTATAAGTCTTATACACATAGAAGAGAATAATATACTTTGATCTAGCATCATATACAAAAATAAATTCCAGGTAGGTTATTTTTTTTCTGAATCATGTGAGAGAGGTTGCAGAGGTGGTATCTTTTGTCTTTTACCCTTATATATGTCAGTGTATTTTTTCCAAAAACAATCATAATACAATAAAAGTCAAGGTAATGTAACTGATACGTACAATATTGTTTTGTCTGCACTATTGGTTAATTTAAATTGTGCTAATGGTTTCAATAATGTCTTTTTACTGGACAAAGAAAAAAATGGTTTCCTTTCTCTAATTCAGGATCTATTCCAAAATATTATGTTGCATTTGGTTGTCAGCATTAATCTCCTTTAATTGAAGAAAATTCCTCTGTCCTTCTCTGGCTTTAATTACCGGATGATTTTAAGGAGAAAATATCAGTTATTTTTGTAGTGTCCTTATTTTATTTTGATGGAAGTATTTCTTAACCATGCTTTTGATGGCGCTATTGTTTTCTGTGTTTAATTATTACCTTCAAACCGTGGTCTACATCATTGATTTGACGCTCTCTGATTCAAAGACTTACCTTTCAAAGACCCTCCTGGTAATAATCAGTGATGCCAGTCACAGTCAATAGAACTCTATCACTATTTTATTACTTTGATTCCTTTCCCATACTACTAGACTCGCATTCCTTACAAATGACTAGAAAACCTTTGTACTATTTGTTGACAATAAAGGTAACTATGCTTGAGGTAATTTGCTTGTGAAAACCTTAGTCAACTATGTAATCAAATTTCACACTCAGTTAAATCAGGCCCTAATGATAAATTTGCTTAGAGAAGGAAAGCGGTTTGCTTTTTAATTCTACTTAATTCTGCTGGCTCTTCTCGAATTGGCAGGTATTAGTTATATCTGTTGTGAATGCTAATATCTTTTGGACAGCTGGCAATAGTTTTTTATTGTGTTAATTCTTTGGTCTTCTGTTTCTCCTCCAACACCTCAAAGACATACCAGGCCAGGTTTTTAACCAAGCTTTACTTTAGTAGGTATAATTTAATATCTTACCCATTTCACTGTACAAATCACACTATTATAACATTTATCAAAAGGCTTGTAAACTGTCTGCATGGTAGCTGTGAAATTTCTGAAGGAGATAAGCCAAGCCCAGGAGACCAGAGCCCTGGGATTTTCCTAACTCTGCATTTTGGTGGTTAAGAGATTAGGTCTTGCTATGATAACTCTAAGGTTGGGTCTTGGTTCTACTAAACTATGACCTGTCTGACACTGGATAATTTAGTAAATATCTCTGTGTATAAATGTTTGCACCTGTACAATGGCAAAAATACATTACATATTTTAGGTACTATTTTTAATTTGAGGAAGACTTAAATAATGATAGGAGGTTGCCCAACATATATATGATAAAAATATAGTGAGGGCTGTCCAGTCCATATTTTTACTGAATTATGTCACTCCAGTGTATTGTATGAGATATAATCAAAATAACGGTGAGTGTTTAAACTTTAATAATTGATTATGCCACAAGACACATTACCACACCCCCAAACTCTCCCTCGCTTTGAACACACTTGTCCCATCACTTGTGTCATTTTTGAAGCAATTCTGGACGTTCTTTTTCATAAGTGTCTTTACTTACGCTCTCGTGACTACCTCAGTGTCCTGAATCGATTACAAACATTTACCTTTCATGATATTTTCTCATTGTGGGGAAGAACCAGAAGTTGCATGGTGAAAGACTTGATGAATAAGGTGGATAAGGACACGCTGTAATGATTTTATTTGATAGAAATGGCTGTAAATGTTAATCAGTTCAGGACATTGGGGTAGCTATGGAAAGACACCTATGAAAGAGAACTTCCAGAATTGCCTCAGAAAGGGGTAATAACACCGGGTTAAGTGTGTTTGAGCATGGGGGCAGTAAAATGAATGTTCTGAGTATATAGCACTATAACAAACTACCTCAGATTTAGTTTCTTAAAATGAAAACTTTTCTTATGCTCGTGATCTCCAAATTAAGACTTTTGGCGGGACTTGGCTGAGTGTGGCCTCACTTGTGTCTTTCTGTCATTGGTAGCTGCTGTCTGGAGCCACTTTGAAGACTACCTCAACTTGGTCTCTCTCTCCTTGTCCATGGTATTCCATGTCTTTTCTATATGATCTCACCAATGGGCTAGTCAAACTACTTAGGTACCAGTGCAGAATTCCAAGGGATCAGGGTAGATCCCCAAGCTACCATGTAAGAGTTTCAGAAAGTCAGTGTCCTAAATGCTATAACTTTTTCCCATAGGACTACCTCACATTTGATTGGGGAAAGTCCAATGCTCACAGAACTGAGAAATCTATTCTAATCAGAGGGAAGCCAAGGGGGAAGAACATTTTTGAACAGCTAATCTCATGAAGAGTCTAGGGATAGTGGAACAAGAAGCTAGTTTTCCTGGGCGTTCATGTCATGCAAAAAGGACCTCCAAATTTCCATTTGGAAAACTCTGTCTCCCACACATTAGAAAAGAATACTCACCTTCTGATATTTTTTTGAAAGTATCTAGAGTTCCACCAAAGAATCAGATTTTAATTGTACAATATACAGAAATTACTACCCTGCTTTTAGAGTATGTATTATTTATATTCATACTATGTTTATGAAGCACCAACACTGCATTCAGCTATTGACAATGTGTAAGAAATTGATTTCTGCTCTGAGGAATTTATTTCATAGTAATTCAAGCTGGTTAAATCAGTGTCAGGCTCTTAACTTTGAACAGACAGCTGTGGAGAGGAGATAAGCTTTTGAAGATGTAGCAGAAATAGTGTTTATAGGACGAGTGAAAGTGGGAAAGATGATAAGTAACTGAGGAAGAGACAGCTTCTATAAGCTTGCAGGGTGAATGGTGTAGGGGAGGGGAAGCCCCAGAAGTTCAGGTTGGAACAGACAACTTCATCCTTTGCATTTTCAGATATACCAAGGAATTTAAACATCAACTGGATTTGGTATTTGACAGACATCCCTCTTGAAGTTTTGACTTCATGTTTATCAAGCTTTCTATCACATGTTTGTTTTGTGCTGATAATGCTGAGTTTTCCTTGAATGTCCCTAATAGAAAGACTGCTATACCTTAGTGATTCTCCAACACTTGACCTTATGCTGAAATAACTCCTAATGTGCTGTAAGTTGAGGTTCCTATAGGCATCCCATGCTGTAAGATAATGTTCACAACTAAAGTCACACTGTGTCTGATGATTATAAATTTCTCACTACATGAAAATTGCTCTGTGTTGCAGGGAAGACTATGGTGTTCTTTGAGTGGAACAACTTCATGGAAAAGTCTAAGCTGGTGGAAAAACCCTCCTGCCACCATCAGCTGTGCATCTAAATCTTCAAGAGCCACTCATTCTTTTCAACTTGCTCTCCAGTGCCTGTAGTGGGCCTTTGCTTTGGCTTTCCAGAAACTATAGTCTCTTTGCTATATGCTGTCATCTTTTACTGGTGATTTATCTCTTAGTTCTTCAGATCACATAAGGTCTACTGATCTATCTTCAAATTTGCTAATTCTTCCTTTTGCCAAATTGTAAGTTCTGCTCAGCCTATGTAGTGATTTTTTTTTAAATTTTGGTTTTGTACTTTTGAGTCATTTTTTCTATTTTTGTACCAATCTTTTTAATAATTTAAAATTTTATTGACCTTCATTTGATGAAGCAATACCAGGATACATTTATTTACTTCTTTGTGTACTGGTTTGCTTAGTTATTTATTCATTTTCATAATGGCATCTTAAAAATCTACTGCCTCTTCAAATAGTTTCCTTTGCCTACTTTTTTCTTACCCTGTGTATCCAGAACCTGTACCACACATGTTGTTTTTCTTTTATGCTAAAAATGTTGTTTTTCTTTTATGCTAAAAATGCTAATATATGAGTTGTTTTTTCTGAACTAAAACCTCAATATTCACAGTTAACTGCAGTGTTCTCACATTGTAATAAATAAGTGCCTTTTGGGTTTGTTTGGATACTTTTCTCTAAAATGTTTGCCATTACTGGAACTAGACTTTTCCATTTCTTTGTAGGTCTCCATTTTTGGTCGAAATCTAGACATTTAGATAAATATCAAAACAACTCTGGATACTGATCCTCTGAGTTGTGTGATTTGTCATTTATTTATATTCTTTATGGCTTGACTAAACTAATTCAAACTTCCTGGTTGTTCTTAGAATGCCTGAGGAAACATCCTGGAAGAAAATTTGGAGGGGGAGACATGTAAGAAACATGCCATGTCTTAAATGCCACCGGCCTTTACATCCAAAAGTCTCACTGAAGAATGATTTGTTAGATGTTCCATGATTTAGAAGATGTTCACAAATGAACATTTCTCCATTTGATTCTTTAAGATAATTCCCTGACAATCCATCAGAATTGTTAAAAAATATTAATCACCAGTTAAATCATCATTTGCTAATAGTCTTCATTGAGTTCTTGATTCTATCGTTTTGCAAGTCCTAATTTTCTTCTTTAATATTATTTTTATTCTACAGTTAATTTGAAGATTTCCTGTTGTCCACTAATAATTGAATCAAAATTATTTCTGTCATTCCATCTCAGGATTAACTGTAATAACAGAGAATTTCTGAAATGTGTCCATCTCGGGGATGGGAATCATTTATACAAGCAATTTACCTTCAGCGAGAATCCGTAGTCTGGGAGAAGCAGTTGGAAAGTTGAGTTTACAGCTGAAGCACTGGTTTCAGTACAGTGATTGATTGTGACATCCATTTAGATGTCTTTGGAAAAGTCTCACTGCAAGATTGGAGATACTCAGGGTTGAGCCTCCCAAAGGTATCTGTGGGCACTTAGAATTGCTTTTCATCTAGTAAGAAAAAAAAAAGATGATAAATGGGCTAACAAATTGAACCTTCAGACTTAAAGTGAAAGGCTACAATGTCAACAACTAAAAAACATAGCACAGGTAAAGATCTGTGTACAGTTGTGAATAAAAGTATATATTTAGTTAGTATTTTGAAAAAAACACAAATAAAATTTGGAGATTATTTTGAAGGAAGGGGAGAAGTAATTAAAGTGCTATAAAAGAAAAAGTTTGGTCTTTTATCTTTGTCATTGCACAGGAAAGGCAGCAGTGACATTTTATTCAGCCTTCCAGTGGGCTGTCAGGAGACTTTCTAGTTCACGAACTAGCTGTTTTTATCTTTGTATATACAGTGACTATGGTTGAAGATAACCAGAATGCCACATTTCATGTTTCCTCAGAACTATCAATTGCTGGTTTAGTCAGTATATAGTCATGGAGACAGAGAATACAACAATTATTTTAACAGAAAAAATTTAATATAATTTATTAAGCATTTGGAAAACTTAAAGAACAAAGAGGGGACCGTGAGGTAAGCTAGATACAGGAGCTTCAGGCAGATGGTGTTATAATTTGAGCTTAGAACTGATCAGGAACTTAGATGTCTGAGGAAGAAGCACAGTGCAGCCGATACAAAAGTCTCAAAGGAAGCATAGTACACAGGCTTTGAAATACCCGGGTGAAAGGAGTGAAGCCTAAATCCAAAATACTTGGAGCCAACAACCCTTGCAGAGTGAAGGCCTCTTACAGAAGTAATATGCGCAGGAACAAAAGCACAGAGACAGAAGCATGGTCTAGCTGTTTAGTCCCTTCCTGTTGGCAGATCCTGAAGACAAGAACAAAAACCAAGCAAAGAAGAGCACAATCTCCAGCTCCAGCAACATAAAACAGAGTTTAGACAACACAGCAAGGAGACATACAATTGTCTGAGAGAAAATAGCTTAGAGAAAATCACTTTCATTTTAATCTCTACCCCTTTTGATAGGTCTTATTTCTGTTCAGTATTTTCCCCTCACCACCATCAACTAGGTGATTGCTACAATCATTTTCCCCCTCAGGGAGAATTCAAATTTATGCTTCAGTTCAAGACTTTAAAGAGCCTAGTGGCTTCTAGATTAAGAAGATCAGATTTCTCAGATATCATTTATTTGTCTGTTATTGTAAAAGAATTTTCTGACATGTATGTTAGATTTCAGAAAAGTGATATAGATCTGTACAAACTTTTTTCTCAATGCAGAATTGAGTGCAACGTAATCTTAAACTCATAGTACCATTACTAATATTCAGTCTGCGTGATATCCCTGTTGGATTTTCTTTTTCTCCTTTAACATCCATGTCTATTGTCATGGATTGAATGGTAACACTTTAAATAATATGTCTATATCTTAACTCCTGAAACCTGTGAGTGTGACATTATTCACAGACAATTAATAATCTCAGAAGAGGTCACTGTTTATCTAAGTGAGTCCTAAGTTTAATGATAAATGTTTCTATAAAAGAAATGCAGAGGAAAGAGACATGGATGAATAGGGCAGTGCTATTTACAAATGGAACCGTAAATTAGTGTTATGCAACTACAAGCTAAGGTATGCTTGGGGCCACCAGAATCTGAAAGAAACAAGGAAGGGGTCTTCTTGAGGACATTTGGAGGGAATACTGCCATGCTGATACTTTGATTTCAGACTTCATACATTCAAAGAAAGGAGAGAATGTATTTCTTCGGTTGTAAGCCACGCAGTATAATTTGTTACCATGGCTCTGTGAAACATATAGCTTCTTCTAAATTGTGCTTTAACTCCATTCGAATCCAGGGTGTGCTCCATTCGAATCCATGCTTCCTCAGGGTGTGTAGATATCTTTGATGAATGCCTAGTTTTATTAGTAATAAAAGAATTTATATTTCAAATAACTATAAGGCAATGAAATCTGACAATAGCCCTGCTTGTGCTAGACAAGGTTTGAGGTCAAATAACCTGTCCAGTTGTCCAAGAAGTCCAGTTATAAATTTTCTCCCAACTCAATAAATAACCATAACCACATCACATCTGTGAAATTAGCAAAATGGAAATACCTTTTCTCTACTGATAAGGTAGATAGATATACTCATGTACTGTTAGAGGTGTCATAAATAGACTCAAGAGTTGTAGATGCTAATTTGACACTATGAAGTAAGAATCATAAAGATGAATTTGAAGATACTACTTTAGGATTAGATCTCAAGGAAAGAATTACTGTAGAAGGAAAGGAAAAAGTTTTACCATGCTTTTCTTTGCTCCCCCCCAGAAAAAACCACACAAATGAATTGTGGGTTTGTGCTAAGTAATAAATATTTCACTCATTAACATGATATTTTTTGTAAACACTGTACTAAATAGTAAAGATAAATGATAAAGTATAATTAGGACCCAAAGAAGCTTCAATTTAATTAATATAGAAACCTTAAACATGGCTGAGTGTGGTGCTTCACACCTGCAATTCCAATACTTAGGAGGCTGAGGCAGCAGGATCACAGAGTGAACTGGACTAACTAGTGAGACCTATCCCACAAAAACAAAAGTAAACAAACAAAAAAGAAAATACTTTGAACAGTGGCATTGATGCAATCTAATAACGATTTTTTTAAATTTTTGAGACTGGATATCACTATGTAGTTCAGGTTGGTCTTGAACTTACTATATAGCCTTGGCTGGCCTCAAATGTATGGTGATCCGCCTGCCTCAGCCTCCCAAGTGCTGAGATTATGATCATGCATGCTCAGCCTCTAATAATGATTTGCAAAAATGAATGGTGCATGTGCATGTGTAGATGCTGTGTGTGTGTGTGTTGTGTGAGTGTGTGTGTCTGTGTGTGTGTGTGTTAGGGTGGGAGGTAAAATAGTCATATATCGTACAGGTGTTTATCAGAATACCTGAGGACTAGATCTTCAGTTTTGAATGGCTTATATTTTGAAAAAGTTCTGGTAATTTCTACACATGTTCATAGTGAACAGAGAGATTAAACTACTCTTTAATAGTTTTGACTCAACATTAATTAAACACTTAACCTCCTGCCAGGTGTGTCATAAGCATGTTACATATATCATCTCATGTTATGCTATGAGGAAGGAAACCTAGCCAATTTAACTTCATAGCCAGTACTCTAGAGAGCAGCTAGACTACTTCCTCTTCCCTGAATTAAAGATAAACAGATTACAATAATCTGGAAGAGAAGGCAGTAGATAGTACATCTTGCCTAATCATATCTGACATGTATGAGAACAATATAATAATTATTTTTATATAAGTAAAATAAATCAAAGAAACTTTATACAAAAGTTAAGTTTTGCTATAATTGAGCACAATCCAGTCATCAGCTACTTCTTCATCTTTGTAGATCTCAGATCTTCCATCTGTACAACTTGTTCAATCTACATGTATGTCCTCATTTATTAATTACTTATTTTGTGCTTCATAATTGCTATTTTTGACCATTAAATGCAGGCTATTTGTTTTCTATATAGCTGAGTAAAATTTAAAATAATCACAAAAAGAAAAGAGCTCGATTTGTACTCAGATTATATGCATTATTTCCTTAATCCATGTATCAGCTTTATTAGTGTTCTTTATTCATATTAATACTAACTTTATTATTATTACTGTGCATTGGTCATTGATAGCCATGTGGAAGGGAAGTGCCCCTGTCATTTCAGTATATTCTATTTGATCAAAAATATTTTAGTCATGAGTTTTATTTATTTAATTATAAGTTTCTCGAGTTTTTTGCCTGAACATTTCTTGGAAAATACATGCTAGCTTTTCCTTTTACCTTTCTTCTAAAGTAAAACAAGAGGACAGTATATTTTCATAATTATCACTCTTTATCATATAATTGGTACTTTTGATAATAATAGTAGATGTAATAGAACATTTTGCAAAGAGGGAAAACATAAAATCATTCAGTGAGATAACTTGTGCATATGATATTTGTCTCTATCGTGAGACACTGAGTTTCCCTATATAGCCTATGGGCTATCATCACCCCATTTCATTACAAGTGTAGCTGGGGTGAAAAGGTGTGAAGTGATTTTCTTATGGTCAACAAACACCATCTTAAATTTGGGAACTAGTTCCTATAGGTTACCTGACAGACATTTATTAAGTTTTCCATTGAAAACAATCTAACAATTCTCCATTGCCTTTCAAAAAATAAATTTCAAGCTCTGTGGCTAGATGTTATTAAACAACTTAAATCAGTGGCTTGCAAGCTTGAACATGCATCAGAGTTACTGGGAAGACTTGTTATATCACAGATTTCTGGGTTCCTTAGAGACTCTAACTCTGAAGTATCACCTGTGGGTCTATATTTCTAACAAATTTTAAGTGATGCTAAATGTGGGGCCCATACCCTGAGAATTAGTTTTGTGAACAATGGAGATAATTCTTACCTTCAACAAGAAATCCTGTGATAAGATAGGTCCAGAGTTGTGAAATTAAGCACCTCAAGTATTCTGTTGATCAGCTTTTGAGGTTTTTTTTTTTTTTTTTTTTTTCCCCTTTCATGGTCACAACATAGCTGCTGCAATATAAAGTAATTCATGGAGAAATAAGAATGTTCAGTGAATATAGAAGGGCAATATTTTCTGTTGTGCCTTTTAAAACCAATCTTCTAGATGCCCTAGAAGATTGTTTATTGGCCACAAATGTGTTCTATGCCCAGCCCTAACCAATCACTAGCAAGGTGGGTGGGATACTCATGCTATATTTGCATTCATTATGATTAACCTTCGATGAGACGGGTTCCCCTTTCTAGGCATATTGCCAAGTGCAGGAGGGTGAATACATAGATGCAGTCTTGACCCAGTTAGCAAGACAGACCTGCAAAAAAGGTTTGGGGTTGACAACAGTAGCATCTTCTTGAATCCTCTCAAGATATTACCATTTAGCTTGATAACAATAAACGTACTACTAATAAAATTCCATTCTTCGATGCAATCTGTTTATTACTCAGTGAAGATTTCAGTTAATATTCTCTCTTGTGATGGTATAATGTAAATAGCCTACCCATAGAAGAGTAGAACTTGCTCTAAATAAACAGGTTCATTTCCCTTAGGTGGAAATGAATTGTACTGGACATATTTTAAATAATACCTAATTTAGTATACTAGGAACAACGCTTTGTAATTTGAATTTTCTTGCTGAGGAGCTGGAACAGGTGCTACAAGCCCAGCCATTATGTAATAATGCAGCTTCTAGGAGGGAGTGAGTGAGGGTGGGGTGAACGAGACTTGTTATTCATAAAGATTTTCTGTCTGTCCCAGAGTCTTCCCTGAATCCTTTTTTTCCCCTTGTCCTTCTTTGTGTCATTCTCATCATACAATGCCAAACAAACTGGAGATTTGGATATTAGTGCCAGAGGAAAATTATGACAGTACTTGAAAGGAGAAAATTATAAATGAATTCAATGTAGTTCTTGCAGGATGTTCATGGCTTTCTCTTTGAGATGTGAGAATTGCCTTGTTTTCCTATGTCAGGTGATAAAGAGTTCATGGACACGAGATAAAACTAAATTCTTGATCTTTAGAGATGGTATGTTAGTAACCCTAGCACACTCATAAACTCTAATGAGGTAATAAGAAAATGGTATGTTTTGCATATTTAGCACTTTTATTTTTAATATAATCTATTTAATTGAAATTTGTATGAATTTATTTTTAATAATGGTGTTTAATTGGCTTGCAAATTTCTTAAAAATTATGAGCTGATATGAGCCAGCTGTAGCAGACTACTTGCTAAATTATAGTACACAGAGTGGTAGTTAGACATTTAAGACAAGGCCAGGGATATTCTTCCCTCTGCAGCATCTCTACTTCATTCAGATTCCTGCTGTACAAGGGGAAGGAGTGGAGAGTTCAAATTGTATCACAAATCTATTTTTACCTTGAGCCCAATTTCAAAGGTTGATTTTTCTAGATGTTGTGCTGATCCTACATTTCCAGGTTCTGAATATCGTAAGTGAAAGTTCATTACAATTCACATCATAAAATAATAGATACACTATCAAATGTGACAACTTTTCCCTTGCATTTGTATAAGCACCTCTGATCCAAGGCATTCCAGTCAGTTTTGTGGTCCTATTTATTCATCCTCAATTATCATTTTGATTAGGTCCAAGCTTCCCTCTATTGTCAGAGTAAGGACAGAAAGATAAAAATGAGATAGAGTCATTGTTTGGATAGGAGACTATGAACATGTATAGAACAATATTCTTTCTCTTTCTGAACTTAAACAAGTTTTAAAAAAAATGATAAGATAAATTTTTATTGGCAGCCATCATTTACAAAAACATTTCAGATTTTATTCCTTAAATACTTCAATTATATAGTTCCATATATCAAGAACCAGAAGTTCAGGAGAGATTTTGGAGGTTTGTCTTATTAACTGGGCTCTAACAAAACAAGCATGACTCTCACCTGAGTTTTGGAAATGTAGGAATTGTACAGGTCACTGGACATAGTGGACTGATGAGAGAAGTCAGTGTGTGAGGTTTGATAACAGTGCTCTAACACAGACTACACACACCCACTCCCCCTCTACTCCTCTCTCTCTCATGTATATATATCACATATATTAATATATACTCATACTGCTTTATAGAAATGACACTGTAGTATGTTTTTCTTTAAAATTCAGACAGATAAAGACTTTTAGCAGACTTTTAAGAGAGATACAGAAATAATATTACAGGGAGGGCCAATTCCTTAGCATAACATAAACTTAAAGAAGAAATTTTCTAGGTGTCTTACACTCACCTTCAGTATCTACTAGTTCAGAAGGACAAGTGTGGTTCTAAGTACATCTGTTTCTCTACCCAGAGAGAGAAAGAAAATGGGGTGTAAAATGACAAAAGTGTCAGTATACATTTAACTCCTCTGGGTAACTGTACGTGTTGTTGGAGGCTTACCGCAAGGCTGTGTATTTACCACCCCTAACTCTACCATGCCCTTGAGCCTGGAATTTACCTATACTTTAAAGTGGTGCCTTCAGAGACATAACTAAGTATCTCAATATGAGATGATCCTGGACTATTTTATTCTCAACAGGCACACTGAGAAATAGGTAAGAGCGGATGGAGGTGGAAGCAAAGAGGTGAGTTATGCTGTCACAATCCAAGGGACACCTGGACCATCCAGAAGCTGGAAGTGGCAAAAACATACTCTTCTTTAAAGTCTTTTTGGGGAGCATGGACCTGCTGTGCCTTAGCTGCAGAATTGGCTCGAGGTTACGAGGACAACATTTTCTGTCGTAAACCACCCAGCTTGTGGTAATTTGTTATAGAAGTCCTATGACACAAACACTAGGCTGAGTGACAACAGCTTTTTAAAAATGGTATGGATTATTAGGGAACCAGTGAACTTGGCTGTATTGGTTGGGGTTCTTTGGAAGAACAGAATCAACAGAAAATTTAACTGCCAAGGCATTGTTTTAGCTAGGCTAAGAGAATCAGAGGCAGGAGAGCCCACAATGGCCATGCGAACACCGGAGAGCTGGAGGGTTCAGAAGCTACTCATCCAAGAGGATGGAACCCACAGAACAGAGAGGACAAGGGTATGTTGTCCGTCCAACATCAAAGGCCTGGAGGCTGGCCAGATGGTCTGCAGTGGAAGGCTGAAGAACTGGAGATTGAAGACTAATGACCAAAGGGAAGATTTACTCAACAAGACTGCAGCTCTTTAAAATAGGGAGCACATCCTTGTTTTGTCCCTTTTTATTCCACCCAGGCTCTGAGCCTACTGATTTGTGCTTCCCATATGCAAGGTGCAACCTCCTCCCTCAGTTTGTTAGCCTACACATTCGCTGTCCACAGACACACACAGCCTGTGCTTTACTTACCTGGAAGGCATTTCTTAATCCATTCAAACTGGCATATCATGATTAGTACTCATGTCTGCTGTGGAAGACTAGGTAAGAACTGGCCACAAGAAGGGATCAGTTTCAGCTGGAGGAGACAGTGGAAATCCAGAGACAAAAACTGATACCTTTCCATCTGCAGTGGTGCTACGAGTGCACACTGAGAAGGAAGAGCAGGCTAAGTGTAGTCACTGCTACCACCAACCAACTTCGCAGTGCATTAAGGTGCAAGTGCGTGGTGAGGAGACTCACACTGGACCCTGGAAAGTATGGGAGGTAGACGTCGCAGAGACCCTGGTGAACCAGAGTCCGTGGCTGGCCTGGTCTATGCAGTGTGATTACAAAATATACTGAATATTTTAAAAAGATAGTATTTATAGTAAAAGATACATTGGCATTAGTCCCCATCAAAGTATTTCCAGCCTCTAATATACTTGCCTGATCATTCTTGACCCTGCCCGCAGCAGTTCTGGAAGTCTTTTGTGAGTGTCCTGACTTGTGATGTTGTGACTGCTTGGATGTCCTGAATCAATTCAATAATTTATTTTTCACAGTCATTTTGACTTTGGAGAAGAGCCAGAGCTGAATGGTGCCAGAACTGGTGACCAAGGTGGATGAGGACACACTGCCCGCCTTTCTCCTGGATGGTGCTTGGCAGCAGTATTCACTGTATTTTTGATCAAACTTCATAAGGCAGTCACAGAACTTCCAGGACTGTCTCAGAAAGTGCTGAAACCAATGGGATAGCATGTTCAAAGTGAGGGAGTATTTTGAAGGAGATTAATGACAATGTATCTTGTTCTGCAGTAACATTTTAAGAAATTTACACTATGTGCTTTGATTGTCCTTGTAGATGTGTTCCTGCTTACAACAACAAAAATCATGGAAGAAGTCAAAGGGGTGGGGGTTTGTGAGTTGAGAAATAGAAACAGTTCCTCAAAACACTTAGAAAGCAATGATTAAGCTTAGTAGAACCTGTAAATTGGAGGGTTCAAAGAGACACTTACATTTTTTTTAATGATTAGCAGACCCAATCACATTACATATTTTCCATGTTAGTATGAGAATGCATTATTTATCGTCCCTACTTCTTTCGATTGCTGTGGTCCTCATGGGCAGAATCTGTGCATTAGTATAGGTATTTTCCAAGAGAAAAAGCTGAAAACACCCTGACAGTAGTGCTGTACTGTTTGGACAGTCTATGGCAAACAGGCAGATATATTTTGGATGACAGAAGGCTGAAAATTTCAAATTATGATGGAGCTGGGCAATTCAACATAATACATAAAATTGGCATTCTGCCAGCAAGCCCAGATGGTGGAGAAGAGGCATTAGCAGTTCTATGTTCTTAGTTTTGCATAACTGAGACAAGGAAAAAGTCAACAATGCCTTTGTTTTTACCAAAATATAATTCTAATCAAAATGGGTTTCATTAATTAAATTTCTAATTAATGATACTTAGGGTGCTGTAAGTTTGTAAATGAGAAAGTAATTGGCTAAAGATGTTACCCATATCACTCAGAGTTTAGGGATTCAGAGCATGATAAATCTTGATGAGGCTTCAGGTAATAACGGGGGCATGTGATTCAACCCTTCTGTGCAGATGTAGGAATGCAGGCAGGAGAGGTTGTTCTGTTGTGCAGTAGTCACCCTATAAGTGGGTGCCACAGGCTGGATTCGAACCTGGGTTGCTGAGTTCCAGTCTGCTATGTTTTTACTCTGACATACTGCTCAAGGGTTTCTGTCTCTACTCACAGCCACGTTCCTGGTTACTTTTCTTTTTACCTTATCCCTGGGAACTTTATTTCTTTATTGCAAAGATAATAAAAAATTAAAATGATACAGAATTTCAAGACAAGATGATAGAAATTAACAGTGGTTATTAGATTGCATATTATCTTCAAAGTGGTTGCTCAGATTACCAGATATAGGCATGCAAGATGGATCAAAGAATATAGACACTAACTGTTTCAATGAACTAATAGAAATTTAGAAGTACAATTACCTTAGCTATCTTGGCGTGTGTGTATATACATCTTCCTTCCTTTGCTCTTTCCCTCATCTGGGTGTTCTTTCCTTTTGAGCAGTTTCTTTCCCTTTCACAGTATCTACTGTACCAGTTGGATCTTATTTACTCTTTCAGGGTCTCACACTAGGGAAACTTTCTATAGTTCTTTGTTGCTTATTGTTCCCATCAGCACTTCTCCAGCTGCTGACAACGGGAAGCTTTACCTCTTTAATACACTGCCCATTTTCCCTGAAAGATTGGGTGGGCCAGGTAATCCATTCCTCAGTTCTCAAATATTCTGGGCTTTTTTCTGAGAGTCACAATTCAAAATTAGAATTATTTACCAGATGTAATTTAATAATTTTTGGCAAAAAAGAAAAGAAAACAAGGCAAAACAGCACACGAAGAAGACTGTAAATAAAATCCCCAAGGTTCTTTTCATAGATGACTACTATGATTGCTAATAGTTAGAATTTATGTGACTTTTTGTGGCACAAAACATAGCATACAAAGGAAATGCAAGATTTTGGAGTCAAGAAGAAAAGGCTTCAATCCTAGGTCAAAGCACTCTTTCTTGAGTCTGTGCTACAGTTGGGTTGGCAGCCTGGGAAACATTTTTATAGAGGAATAACATTATGAAAGTTAAATTTCTGTAAGTTCAGGAAGATAGAATGACAGAGAGAAATAAGGGTCATTTAGCAGAAAAAATACAGTCTTTACTCTTCCATCTTTTCCCCTCTTTTCTGAAACTCCTGTGGCAGTTGAGATCAAGAGAAAGCCTCTGAAGTGTCACAAAACACCCTTCCCTGTCTATGACTTATGCCACAGTATCCTTCAGTGTCTTGGGAGCCTTGAGATGGCCCTGGTGCTCGCGAATTCTGCATAATCACCAGTGCTGGAAGCAGGAGGATGCTCTTTAAGGTGACAGTGGTTATAACCCAGTGGCCTCTGGAATCCTCCTTCTTCCTTCTTTGCAGATTCATCACAACTCATTGCTCCTGCTGAGTGAGACGCAGAGATGCTGTTGTATCCTTGGGTCCTCTCTTAGTTATACAGTACAGAGTTAGAAAACAGAATAGGTTGCCAGGAGGTGCGATTCCTGGTTAAAATTCAGTTGAGTGTTTTGGGAAAAATATAACTCAAAAAGAGGTGGTTTTGGGAGCGTGCCTTCTACCATCAACAGAACTTTGTGCTTTCTTCCGAACACGCTCCACTGTGAAAAGTAAACGTGCATGAGGGAGGGCGGCCTGAACTTGCTAATAGCCCCCGGTTCTCCACACTCACTATATAGAGCTCAGAAGTGAGCCAGGACTGTGTTAAGTGGTACTTGCTGACCAGGGTTTTTCTTGTTATTATTGTCATGTCATCTTACGTGCCATATGACTGTCGAGTCATTGTCACCATCATCATCGTCATCATGGTCATCATCCAACTTACCTATTCAGCTCCTTTGATAGCATAACATTTACCTTTCCAGACTGGGTTTTGGTTCTTAACGCAAGGGTCTACTTTCTTGTTTAGCATTGCCTAAAAGTTTCAATCTCAGTAGAGCCTGAATACCTCCAAATAACTAGTGAGGGGGTGTTTTTGTGGTATCTGTTTACACATAGACATGAGCCAAATACCTTAGAAATTTCTTATGATGAAGATTTGAAATTTATTCGGAATAACTCATGCATCTCTCTTTCTACCAATAGTAATAGTAATCGTCACCATCATTATCATAAATTGTCTTTAAATTTTAGCAAATATTTTTCTAGAGTCTTTGTTCCTAGTTCTTAAGCAGAAAATACATCAGCAATAACCACCACAGTAAAACACTACACTTTAAGCTTTTTCATTAAAGGTAAATTACTTAATGCCATCTACATTAAAACAGTCTCGTTTGAATAAACTGTTTCTTCTCATCTGAATCTCCATTTAGTAAATTCTACACTGTTTTAGTAAGATCTGGCTTTCATGTGTTGCCTCTCTTCCCCTTTTCTTTCCTTTCCCTTGTGCCATCAGCGTACAGAAGAAGCTATGCTCAACTTCCCACTATTAGTTGCAGTGGGCATGGGCACCCATGTTGCTATTATTGGTGGCCTTTGTTTAAAGCAGGCAAGGGTGTTTGGGTGCTGGAGCCTGCTTCTGCTGCATCTTCGGTGATGTTGAGGCTGAATGAATTTATGCCCGAAGTTCAACAGTTGGTGCAGGGAAAGCTCGAGCATCTCTCTCTATTTTCTGTTTCCTTCCTTCAGTTCCATCAGGTGCTACCAAACTTTGGGACTCAGGGGATTCCCCTTGATCCTGATCTTGAGCTGCTGCAGTTCTCAGCCTGCACTTCTGCAGCCCTCATACAGCGGTGTGGGGATTTTTGAACATTTACCACACCATGAGCAAAAGGAAGAGAAAGATGGGAACAATATTTCTGAATCTTTCATGTATACACCTCGTTCCACAAATAATACTCTATTTTTGCAGCAATTTAGATATGAGAAGGGGAAGCAGAGCACAAACTTGGATGCTTTTAAATACTCTTTCCAGCTACATGGCTTGTTTATTGTTATTGCTGATTTGGAGTTTCTGTCATCTTAAAATTTCTGTCCATTAACGCTCTAGGTGCATACTCAGGGCAGTAAGTCACTGAGTCTCATAGAATCAACAACTTAACCATTGTCTTATGTTTTGGATTTTTTCCTGAAACGAATTGCTTCTTCTTCCCAGAGGCCAGAGGGATTTGTATTCTTCCTTCCTCTGCATCAGAAGCTGTGCCTCCATCAAATTCTCTGTGAATAGTGCTCTATGCTAAGACCTCTAAGCTTTGCCCTTGATAGGTAGAAATAAAACACTGCAATTTAGTAAAGCATTTTGTTCCTGAACAAAGCCTGGCTTTTAAGACTGTTATGATATGGACTCAAGAAACAATTTTTGATGTTTAAAGCTTAACAATGATTTCTTTATTCTAGGCAGTATCTAACTTCTCTCAGAAAAAAAAAAAAAAAAAAAAAGATGGCATAAACCAGAATCCAGAGGCAACATGATTTATGGGGTTGGGAGAATCATTGTTTTGAACAACTCAAAATAGAATCTTCTTTGGAAGAGCAAGGATCATGTTTCATTTGTGAATATCTAGTGCCTACCTCAGCATCTGCTACATATTAGGCACTCAGTAAATGTGTCTTGGATGAAAGGAGAAGCTTGTTAGTGCTTTTTTCAGACGAAATTTTATAGTAGATATTTGAGTGACCCAGTTTATGTCAAATTACCCAGAGGATGTCTGAATGAATGAAATGAGTCTGTTACAGACTTGGCTGATGTTCACCACACCTTCACTTGGTGTTACCCACTCTCTGGAACTAGGTTCCTGTCACTGCATCACTGTGATGATGCTTCAAGGGCAGAATTTGCATCAGCTGAGAGATTCTTAAAAATCCAAATTTCATGCCTCACCCTGGGGTAGAAGAGAGGAAATAAAGATGTCAAAAGAAAGGACAAAGAAAATCATAATGTAGAAATTGTACTGTTAAGAATGCTGCGACATCAGGACAGAATCAAAATCATACAAGGTTGCCCCATATCTGTATTTCCTACACTTCTTTGTACTTCTTTATTTCCAGGCCCATCATCACACTCAAAATCCCTTAAAGGTACAATAAGCCCATAAATTAGTTTAGTTAATAAAGGAAAGACCATAAAACTGACCTTGTGAAAACAGATTCAAAGATTTCAGAAGATGTTTTTAAGCCAAACATCTTAGATCACTATTTTAAAATTTAAAAAATCACCATAGACTTGACCCTGCCTTTCACCTATAAAATGGTCGGTCCTTTCACATATGAAATGACACAATCTTTCTACCTGTGAGTTTTTCATCTTTTTTTCCTGTAAACCAAGCCCCAACTTTCTGTAAATTCACAAATTCCACATTTTCCCCCACCAAAAACATTGTTTCCAGCTGTATACCATAGCTCATCTCTCTTGAGAACTCACACTATGTTTTTGAGTGTGTACTTTTAAAATTCTCCTCAATAAACCCACTTATGTCTCTTACGCATATCTTGAAAATTATGTTTCTGTGATAGAAGCCAGGGAACCTACAACCCATCCCATAAATTGGATGAGTCATGGTTCCCATATCTGCTTTGGGGACCTCCAATGACAATCCTAGGCTTATTGAATCAAACTGTCTAAAGTAGGATCCAGAGATTTATGTTTAAACAAACTCTTCAGGTGATTCTGATACTCATGCCAAATACTCTAACACCTGCCCAACCCAGCCTCCTTCTAAGATAAGGGCCAGGATTTATTATCGGCTCTATTGAGGCCACAAAACTGGAGCCTTGTCCTCTCTTGTATGTACATGTATTCTACTTGGCCAGACACTCAGAGATTCTAGCTTCCTATAGACCAACTAATGAAATGCAAAAGTCTCAGGAGTCTCATCAACAGAGATGTTGAGGTGGTAATAAGAGTCTGTGAGAAAACTCAGCCCAGTGAGTTTGATCTTACCATAATATGAGTTTGATGTGAATTTAAGGTTATGCACGTAGGAATATAAAACTGAGGCCCACATCCAAGGTCTGTCCTTAATAAGACATCATTTTAGAATGGAGTCCACTCATCCAGCTTCTTGTTCCTGATGGTCAGTCTAAATGCTTTTGTTAGTTTGGTGTGCAAAAGTATGAAATGAATCATTAGCCTCTTTAACCAGAACTTTTAAAAGAAAGAGAACTTTGAGTAACACTTTTCTGTTGAACATATACCATGAATTATATGAATGTAGCAGTACAGATAAGTATGGTTGTTAGCTATATTCAAGAAACTCCTCTCAACATAGAGTACGGTTCCAGTGTTACATTCTTTGTACATTTTTACTAAAGAACTGGCTGAAAGCTTAGAGAAATATCTCTGCTCCTCTGTTCTTCTCTTGTTTTTAAGTCTTTCAATGAATCTAAGTTCCATCTGTTCAGAGTTGCAAGATGTCTGCTTTTGAATGATTTCCTTCCTTCATCCTAATTGTAGGCATTATGTTCTTGGCCAGCAAGTGTTCAAAGTTCATGTAGATAATTGAGAAGCTTCATCAACTCTATGTGCATTGCTTCTTCCTTTGATAATAACTACTGTAAATTTCAATTCAGTTCTGAAACTTGGAAGGGCTTTGCTTTTGTAATGGCTGCTATCTGTCCCTTTGAGTACATTTTCTGTGTGTTTTTATCACAGCTTGCTCTTCCTCTTTGTTCTGAGTGCTTATGTCTCTGTGACATTTGTCACTCTGCATTGAATAGAAGCCATTAATCCTTTGATGGAAAAGCACTTTCTGATTTGATGTCATTATGAAAGTGCTTCTCCCAGCCCCCTGAACAGAAGTAACATCCTGGTATTTCTTATATGTTCCTATCAAATATTTCCCATTTATGCAACTGCATAAATATTTTTGTTTCACTTTTCTTATGTAAGACTATGTAAAGTCAACAGACAAAAGTCATTTCATTGCAAGCATGAGAAGACATCTGCTGAAAATGTAACCATAAAGAGACTTTGACCCTTTGGAGAGAGAAAATACAGAGTAGCATGATTTGGTAGCAAGCCAGGGAGTAAAACTGTACTTGCCAAGATCAATATTCACACTGAGGTTGAATGGTATAAAAATAGTGAAATTTGTGTACACAGTTTTAAAAACCCAACTCAGGAGAACGGTGATTTTTTGGAACTGAGACCAAGTTGGATGGAGGAATTGCCTGAGCAGAGGCCAGAATGAAGATGAAGAAATAATTCATTTTAGTATAAACCTCATCAGAATCCCAGAATGATACTCTTTCTAAATAAAGTGTTCTTAGATCCAAGAAACCAGTTTTGTCAAAAATCCCTGTCTGTGCCACAGAAATTTAGTGACATGAATCTAGGGTCAGACCCACTAGATTTGCCTGTATCTAGTGGCCCAAGTGAATTTGCTTCATTTTTAAAAACACTGATCTTTAGAATAGAGGGTAAATCCCTGACTGTAACAATAATCCCTTGTAGGATTTTTCGGGGCTATTCAAGCACTTTTGCTTCCATAAAGTTGTCTTTAATATCATCAAGTATAAAGAACTTCCTTTCATTGTATCATTGCTTTCCACAGCCTTACCATAGAAGCTTTAGAACATAAGAAAGGCTCTGCATTTACACTTCCCTCTTGTAGAGAGTAGGGACTGCCACTTGCTCGTTTTCCCTGTTTGGCCCAAAGCTTAATGAATGAGCTCTCCAAAGTCAGTACACTGTACTGCCTCTTAAATGCCACCCGGTTAAATTATTCCCATCTCTTTAAGGGAGCAGATATTTTCAACTTATATTGCAAACTAATTATAATACTATTACTTCATTATACCACATTATGATGTTTTGTGATGCATTGGTCGGCTTTGGTGTCAGGGTATTATCAAAAGCAAATACTGGCTTTATAAATTAAATTGGGAAATGCTTCCTCCTCTTTTTTCTGAAGGAGATTGTTTTAGGTTTTATTTTGCTTCTCTCTCTGTCTGTCTCTCTCTCTGTCTCTTTCTCTCTCTCCCTTCCTTCTTACCTAAATGTCTCATAGAATACACATGTGAAGTCATTTGGGCCTTGACATTTTTATGGGGATATTTTAAATTACTAAATACTTGACACAGATTTTCTATTTATTCTTGTATCAGTGTGGATGATTTATATTTCTGTAAACATTTTTTCATTTCATTAAAGCTACTTTTTGATATAAAATTTCTTTACAGTATTCATTTCAAAAACCTTTACATTTCCCACACTCTGTGGTGATGCAGTCTACTTTATTCCTAACTTCAGTAATTTGCATTATTGTTCTCTTTCTTGGTTAGTTTAGATAAAATTTTATCAGTTGTGCTGTTTAAGCAACTAAACCTTGTTTCATTGTTTTTTCTTTATTGATTTGTACACTAATTTTTATCTTTTTTCCATTTTTGCTTTTCTCTTTTTATTCTGCTTTCTTAAAAATGTAAATCTAGATCATTGCTTCTAGATGGATGTTTTTTCATTCTACTTTAGATATGTAACCCACTATAGTTCCCTTCTAACATAGATTTAAGTGCATCCTCTGAATTTAATGTTTTTATTTAGTCATTGTGTTCATATTTATTGATTTATTTATTTATTTTTATTTTAAGACAAAAGAACACAGAATAACACAGAAACAATACAGAAAATGCCAAGTTATAGAGAGGAGAGTAGGGAATTGGCACTGGATGCTGTACAACATAATGTTATCTTCGTATTTGTTACAACAAAATCAATAAAGGAAATACCGAATTGCAAAGGAGACAGCAGGGAACCATCAGTGGATGCTGCATTACATAGTGTTGTCTTTGCATTTGTTAACACAAAAACAATAAGGGAAACACCAAATTACAGAGAAAACAGTAGGGGATTACCACTGGATGTTGCATTACATAATGTCATCCCTGCCCCTGTCACTCAGTTATGTAGATGACGGCTCATTGAATTACTCATTTTTCTCCACTTCACCTCCGTTGTTCTACCACCCTGTCAGTGGTCTTCCCATTGGTAATAACTACACTTTTGGTTTATTTACTCCCTCATGCTCTTACTTTAGGAAGAGACTTGGCTGCGTCTAAATGTGCTGTATAATACGTGGGAGTGCACAGATTACTATGGCAGGAGGTGGAGAAGCACCCTTTGGCAAGCCCTCACAGCTGTCGGGTGTCTGGTTGGGTAGGAAGGGTTACACAGCAAACTGCCGGGCTCTTTCAGCGCGTCCATGTCTATAGGCTCAGGGGAGTCTTCAGGGCCGTCTGGCAGGCTGGGCAGAGCATCTGGTATGCCCCGGAGGTGGGGCAGAGCACCTGGCATGCCTCGGGGGCCGGGTGGAGCACCTGGGGTGAGGCAGAGCACCTGGCACACCAGGGAGGCCGGGTGGAGTAAAATTTATTTAGTTATTTGTTTCTAATGAATTGACCATTACATTCCTAAAGTTCTGAAATGGCCAACAGACCATAGAAATATACCACTTTAGGCCCCTGCTTGAAACCAACAGCTTCAGAAAACTGCTGGCCTTGATTCAGGGCCATTATTTTGATATTTTAAAATTTCCCTGTGATTTCTTCATTCCATTCATAACTTACGATCACATTATTTTCTTAATAGCTGAAAATTTCCCATGTTTTCTTTTGTTACTGATCTATAATTTTATCAGAGTATAATCAGATAACATTACTTGTATGTTAAATCCTTTTAAATGTATTGAGATCTATATTATCACATAGCCTATAAGGTACTGCAGAGCATGTTCTATATGTGCTTAAAAAATAACATGTTACATGTACTATGGTGTTGGTGGTATAGAATTCTATACATATTAGATCAAGTTAATTAGTGGTTATGTATTGATTCTAGATTCTCACTGATTTTCTATCTAGTTGCTTAGAGTGTTTTAATTGAGCAGTAACTGATAAAAATATTAATTTGCATATTTTTTTCATAAGAACCACAATTCTTATAATGATTTTAAATGTAGACTAGTAGAAAAGAAAATTAACTTTTACTTTGTTAGAAGTCATAGCTCAGAGAACGTTATAAAAAGCAAAGTAGATCTAAAGCAGATCATTTAAAATTGACTTGTTAGCAGGGACAACAGAATATTTTTTGGCTTTACATTCATTAGAAATATCAATGCTGATATAGTATGGGTGCTTGTCATGAGATATATGACCTTGACCAGGCCACAGAAATCTCATATGGAACCTTTGCCACAGCATATTCCCTCACTTTGCTATTTGAGAAATAGCTGAGCTGACGGTCGAGCTGTTGTTCCAAGCATACTCCTCTCCCCATCCCTTCTCCCATACCTGCCTTGGTTATATTTTGACACATCTTCAGACCCTTTACACTAGCAAAGAACCTGCCAGAAGAGTGAATATTCTTTTTTCATTGTACTCATTTATTTTTAAAGAGAGTAAAAAAAAAAAATACCAACAACATAGACAAAAGCAAAATAAAGCAAAAACAATAAAAATGATACAGGATTTCAAAAGAAAATGAAAGGAATTAACAATGGCTGTTAGGGTACATATTGTTGTCTTCAAAGAAGTTGCTTAGATCACCAGATGTAAGAATGCAAGACTGATTAAACCATGAAAGAGAATAAAAAATAATAAAACAGAGGAAGGATACAGAGCTTCTCAAAAAAGATCATAGAAATTCAACAATTGTTGTTATATTTCATAGTGTTGTCTGCAGATTAGTTGTTCAGATTACCAGATATAAGCATGCAAAACTGATAAAAAGAATTAACATTAACTGTTCCCTTCAATAAACCATGAGATATCATCAGTATCTCAATAACTGTCCAGCTATTCCAGCTATCATCTATCTACCTATCCTTCTTTCTTCTTCTCTTTTCTCTCATCCCAGTTGTTCATTCTTTTGAGCAATGTCTTTCCCTTTCATAATATCTGTTGTACATTTTGGGTTTTAATAACTCTTTCGGGTTCTTACACTAGGGAGACAACACACATGTGGAAAGCCTCTAGCTTATCTTTTTTAATAGCTGAGCAATACCACATCTTTTATGCATTCCTCAGTTGATGGGCCTTTGGGTTGTTTCCAAGATTTGGCTATGACGTAGGTGCTGCTCTAAACACGGGTGCACATATATCACTGTGGTATGATGTTTTCAATTCTTCCGAAAAAATACTCAGGAGGGGAATAATAGCTGGGTTAAAAGGAACTTCTAATCCTGGTTTTGTGAGGAATCTCCACGCTGATTTCCACAGTGGTTTCACCAATCTATACCCCCACCACTGGTAGAGAAGGGTCCCCCCCCACAGCCCGTCCAGCATTTGTTATTGTTAGATTTCTTGGTGATAGCTATTCTTTCTATGGAATCTCAGTGTTTCAATTTGCATTTCTCAAATGATCAATGATGTTAGACATTTTTAACATATTTACTTGCCATTAGTATTTCTTCATCTGAGAACTTCGTATTCATCTCAGATGCCCGTTTTTGGATTGGGTCTTTGAATTTTGGGGGCCTGATTTTAAAAAATTCTTTATATGTTTTAGATAGAAGTCCTTTGTCTGAGGGACAGTTGGCTAAAATATTTTCCCCAATTTGTGGGTTGCTCTTTTAGTCTGTTGGTGATTTCTTTTGATGTGCAAAAACTTTTCAATAAGGTGAGATCCCTGGTGTTGATTCTTTGAAGTATTTCCCATGCAGTTTGGTTTTTGTTCATGAACCCTGTGCGTACCTCTATGGAGAAGAGTGAATATTTTTGTCGCTAATTTGCTGACTTTATATGGTATATATCTTTTCTCAAGAAATGCTGAAGTTATTTTTCGTTAGTGCTTCTTCTCTTACACAGTTAATAATGACCTTAGAATTCTAAAGGGTACCAAAAGGGAATTCCTCATATCTGTTTATCCACAAGCTCTGGAGAATGCGCTTCATTACTTTCCCTGATGAGCTCTTCTCATCAAGCTTCATGCTGATGGCGTGGTGCCAGTGGAGACCATTTTCCTCTAACACAGGAAATGTCTGGCATGAGAGCAGCGCCATCTCCCCCTTTCTTTTATCCTGATCTCTGTATGTTGCTATCTCGGTTCTTCTTGGCTCTTGATTTTTAAGAATAGGAACAAGAGGTAGAATGTTTAAAATAGCCATAACCTGGATGATGAATAGTTGAGGCAGAGATAGGAACTGAGGAAGACCCTACAGTTTTATGTTGGCGTTTTCAAGTGCTATTGTTAGCAACTAAGTAAGCTACAAGTATCAGAAGTATTGGAGAAACGTAAGTAATTTAGTTTTAGTCTGAGACTGGCAGGAACCATGTAAATTTTTTCTGTCCAGAGGACAAATTAAACTAATACCAAGACAACAATATGCAACTGTAATTGTCCTGCTAAGCTGTTTTGAAACTGGGTTTAATTGTTTACTTATCGTTTTCTCTTTAAAATAAAAAAGAGCGAACATTCACATCTCAACACTGCATGAAAAGTAAGGACATTCAACTACTGGTTGACAGCTCACATGTGCTTAATTTGGGTGAAAAAGTGGGAGAGAAAGCTTTAACGTGGTCAGGTAAGAAGACATCAGCTGCCTCCTAAAACCTTGGATATTGGCAAGGAAAGAATTCAACCACGATGAAGCTGAACTTCAACCAGCTTGTAGTCTTTCTGTTAATTTTTACTAGTTTCTAATGACTAGAACCTTACATTATAGAGACAGTGATACATGGAACTTTTCAATTTGACTTAGAACTCTTACTCTAAGACTGGTCAGATGGGGCACGGTCCCCAGAGAGAGTCTTCTCTCTATGTTCTTTGATTGCTAATAGTGCCTTGATTTATTTGGAAATGAATCAAGTATAGATAAGAATTTAATTACTGTTTCTTTTTAAGCCCACATATCTCAAACATAATTACCTAATGTTATAAAATTATAATAAGTCTACTGAGTATTTAAGATGCATTTGAGGTTGATCAATATACATTCTCTGAAAAATAATGCATTAATATAGACAATTCTTAGTTTCCATAATTATAAACTCATGCCTCAGAAAAATGTCTGAGATCAAAATGAATTTTCAAGAGTGATTTGAGAAGCAGCAGAGCTAAAGATTGAGTACATATTTCACCTCAACAGCCTCACTTTTAAATCTTAAGACCAACCTTGCAAGTCAAGGATTACAATGCTTATCGCATTAACAGGAGTACAAGCTTCAAAGATCTTAATAATATTTCTAAATTCACATGGTTCGTCATTGGTGAGGCTTTAATTTGAACCTTGATGTGTAAGACTCTTACATTTATATTCTTTCTCCTCCTCTTCCAAACAGAAGGTGAATATATCAGGTTAAAGTTTTGTCAAAGATCAAAAAACACCAATTCTTACAGATGCTATTTGATTTTGATTCCTGATGAGAAAAAATAAATGTGCATATTTCTATGGTTCTTGTTCTTAAAAATACTAACATGTTGAGTATGTTATGCACAGTTGCTGCTACTGAAGTGCATGGTGCCTAGTAAAGGGCCACTAACTTACACAAAGTCAACCAGAATAGTGACACAGCCAGATAGACTAAAGCTCAGTATATAGTTAAGCTCATACATGGGAGATTCTGACTACATTTTGTGCCAGATATCAATATTTCTAAAATTTTAGTTAAATGTAGGGTAAGAGGAGATAAACGTTTGTAAGAACTGAAAGGTAACATGTGACCAAGATAACACATGACAAGTGCCTTACTGTAAGTATGTGTACATGTTGCTATGGAAACAGAAGAACGATTGCCTGTCTGGACCTCAGGTATGGTTAGAAGCAATGATTGATGTGAGTCTCCAAGGTTATTAAATAGAGAAGATACAAGAGAATATTTTAATATAAAATAAAGGGCAAAGGATAGAAATGTGAGAAAGCAGCTTTGTATATTGATAAATCACTTTTTCTGTATTTAAGAGAGTAGAAAGAGAAAAGTATAAAATTTTAGAGCTGGGAGAGATCCTAGAGTTTATGTAATTTTCTCATTTAGTCTAAGACAACTTACTGAAAAACTTTCAGACTATTACTACAATAAACAGTCTCCTTATGATTTCTCTGCATGTAAATTTTATTACTAACACTTTGAAAAAGAAAGAGAACCTCATATGCCAAAAAAAAAAAAATGCTGCTGAACATTGTGCTTTGTTTCTGGATTCCCCACAGTGCACAGAACCCTCACTGGAACAGGGTAGAGATACTGGGTGCAGAGGAGCCGGCTACCAACTGGCACACAGGGAGCAGTACGGTATGAGGCAGCTCTTTCTGTGACTGCATGGCAAGACACCCTTGCTCATTTCTGTGCCACTTAACGATGTTCCAGGGGGTGCTAACAGAAAGCACAACCACCAGGAAGCAGTCAGTTGCTTTACAGCTTGTACAAAGAGAGAGAAAGTCACATGCTTTTTGGAAGCGTGGCACAGTAATGCTTAGAGGATGATGAAAGTTATTTCCTAGATACTTACTTGCAGCAGGGTAAAGGTTTATCTTCAGGGATCTAAGTGCTAATCACACAAGACATAATTACCACTGGTATACGGAATGCCACTTTGCATGCACTGCAATATTGACAAGTAGCTTAGTAGTATGGAAATTTTAAAGGTGAAGCAGTCTTTATAAAGTCTGGATCCCACTCTCTTTTTTCAACTAGTGGTGAGAAAACTATAACTCAGATTCTCGTCTTCCTCCAAGTTGTCCCAAGTGTAGTTTCATTTTATTCATTTACTGGCCAGTAGGCAATCCTTCCAGCTTTACCAAGCTGATAAATGTAGCTCATAATGGAATATCACACAGCTGTAAAGAAAGATAAGCACGAAGAAAGATAAAACTTCTTTTTAAGCCAGTTTCCATGTTTGTAGAAAAGTCCATTATGCTTTGTTAAAACAAGATTTTAAAAAGAATGTTTGAAAGGTCCTATTATCTGTTTCTTTAATATTTGTCTATAAAAATATATGTTTTGTCTAACATATTTAATTGGTTTAACTCACACTGTATGTTCTTAATGAGAGGACCTAGGTATTTTGAGAATGACACTAAAATTTTGAAAGAGAGATGAAGGAAAGAAATATGAAGTCGTAAATGATAGCTCCATAGAGAAGCCTTAATCTGTACAAAGCTATTTTCACTTTTGTCTCCTCATATACCAACACCTCAAATTTAACAAAAACAGAGCATTACACTTATATTTGAAATAATACTCTGAGCATGTTATGGCTTATATCCAGATATCTCCCCAAAGCTCTGTGTGGTCAGAGGTGGGGCTTTTTTGAGGTGGCTGGATCTAGAAGGTGTGATTCTGGGACTGAGGATGTGATGCTGCTTTGCTGCCTTTTGCCCCCGTGAACTGTTCCTCCTCTGTGATGCCCCCCAGCACGCCACCCTACCTGGGAGCCAGCCAACTCCAAACTGAAATCACCACAAACAGTGAGCTACAATAAACCTTCCCTCCTGTAACTTTCGGTATCAGGTACTTTGTCTCAGGAATGAGAAAAGCGACTAAGACAGAGAGAAAAGAAATTTCCTCTTTTTCTAGTGAGAAGAATAAATGAACATGTAAGCTAACTACATTCATTCAGTAGGGAATGCCCACCATATGTCCACCACTCTCTCATGCACCTTGGTTTCCAAAAATAAAAAAAAATGTGCAAATTTCTTGCTCCATGAAAATATAAACCTGAAATAATGCAGATGGATTCATTACATTAGTACAGCAATTTGGTCACATGCATATTTAGTGTTCCATCCATTAACATCAACTCTGAACATTCCTTTTTCTAAAATCACATTTGAAAAACAATTTTCTTCAAGCTTTTATACTCGAAAGATAGGAATTTAAAAATTACCAGGAGAGACATTTTTTGATTCGTCTAGTTTATAGATAAAGAATATGGTTTCTACTTTAAATTGAGATATAGATGGTGTGCTTTAAGAATTCACATATGTAAAAAATCATGATTGTTTTATTCTTCCTGTGGGTGGATATTAATTGTTTCCCTAAAATAGCTACTGACCCTACTACCCTTTTAAACAATTGCTGAAATGTTGCCTTACAGTAACAACCAGTGATGGCAATGGTTTGTCATAATTGTAGGTATAATAACTAGTTTGTGCTAATTTTTTTGCCCTTTTCTAATGACTGCAAGGTAACCTCTACAAACATTGTAAGTAATACTGATCGAGGTTATTTTTTGATAATATATCTTCCCAAACAGTTATACTCCTTAAAAACGAGGCACTTGAGAATGCTCTCTCCTAAATACTGCTACAATTTTATAAGACTAAAAATAATTAATTTCCACAGTGCCTGCCTGGCAAGCGCAAGGTCCTGAGTTTGATTCCTGATTCCCCCTGCCCCCAATCCTCATTTGCCAGGGGAGAATTTCTGAGGAAAACACAGTTCTCTCCATGTCTAGTTATACATGTTAGAAACAGAGTATCTATTCTTATGATTCTATCATCTCTTTAAATTCTCTATTTCTCCCACAAGGCAGTGCCTGCCCATATCTGTGTCTTTATAATCATTCATTGTTTTCATAGAGAAGTTAATACATGGTCAATCATTGCTTACAATCCAGAGGTCAATCGTTGCTTACATTCAGAAAGTTTCTAGCTAACTAGAGTTCCTTGTGCATCTGCAGAGAGATGGCCAAAGTCAACAATACCCATACAACAGAATGAGGATTGGACTTACAAGCAACAGCAAGAATTGCTTCTAGCATACATTCTATATAGAATGGGACCATTAACAGATATACACTGAAGGTCTACTTGGAATGGCTCAAGGCTTTCTGAGTATCTTACTCAGTGTATTCTGAGCCTAAATTTGCTCTTCCTTTCATGTTTGGCAGTATGAAGTGGAGCTCTTTCTACCATTTTTATCACATTTTAAAGATGGTGGATTGATCTGTGATGCAGGTTCAAATCCAAAGTACAAATGACACTTTTTAAAAATCAGTAGTCATTATGATAGTTTAGCCATCACTGTATGAATGGGATGGATTAGTCTTCATGTTGTTATTCTTTTGACAGGTGACTTTGTTTACTTAATACAGGGTTACAATATAATCCCATGATCAACACTGTCACAATAAAACATTATCACATCTATGATTTGGAAAACTCTAAAGATGATTAATTTGGGAAAATAATGCGGGCATTGGTCCTAAAAATGTATGCTTTCCATCTCATTTCAATATACAGGCAAGTTATAAATAACCATTGTCAAAATACATTATCATCTGGCAGAGATGTTATGCATCTTTCTTTTCTGTAATAAAAATCTTGCGTATATTTTCTCCCATAAAATTGAGTTGCTCCATGCACAGAATACAAAAATTCAGTATTTCATGAAACTATTAATGTTCCATTTTTAGAATTATGCACTTTTAAACCTATAATACGGGAAAAGTAGATTTTTTTTTTCTGTAAGTCATAGAACTGGTGAATTGCTTCATAATTTGTGCTTTCCAGAATAGCTTCTTTTGAATGGATAATATATTTCCAAGGCTTCTTATGAAAGTAAAATCGTAAGTCAAAATGGTGCATGCAAACTAGATTTATTTGCATATTATGAATTATACTAGAAATAATTTCAGTCTCTTATGGTCTTTTAAAAATAGAATCAAAGATAATAACTTTAATTCAATAGGTCAATAAAATTAGATGTAATGTTCACATAGTACATGGCAACTGTTATGGGTTAGATCCAAAATGGTGCCCACAGCCTTGGGTACAGTATTTGCAAGGTGATTCAGTCATGTAGGCACTACAGCTGTCTTGCTGTTAGGAGGTGAGGTCTCTCTGAAGAGGCAGGTTACTGGGAGTGCGATCTGGAAATATTTATCTCCCTTTCTGGCTGCTCCCTTAATTCTCTGCTTCCCGTCTGCCATGAGGTGAGTGGCTTTCCTACAAAAGACACTTCTGCCATGCCTTCCTGCCTCAGAGCCTATGACAAAAAATGTGAGCCAAGACCAATCTCTCCCCCTTTAAGTTGTAGGTGTTGGGTATTTTGTCTCAGTGATGAGGAAAGTGACTAAACCAGTAACTGTCTCCTATCAATTTTTTTTCTCTCCTATCAATTTTCTCTCATGTGCTAAACACAGGACCTAACTGAACAAATGAAAACGTTTTATAGTTAAAGCATATTTAATTAAAATGTATAATTTTGGAAGAGTGATGTCAACTATTGAATGTCATATGTGAAATGAATGTTATGTGGACATTGGGAAAATTTGGCCCATTCAACACTGATCCCATCGGACCTATTAATGCTCATTCATTAGCATCCAAAGTAGAATGTGAGGTTTGTCTTTCTAAACTCTCAACTGATTGCCAGAGTTAAACAAAAACTTTGCCATCACCTGGGTTGCCTTAGGACAAGACTGCAATCCTGAAACATTAACAAATGGGCCTCAACGTTTTTCTACAACTTTAAGACCAGTGTAGTAATTATGACTCAGACAAACACTGTCAAATCTGTGTTCTGCCCTGGCACTGTACTCATAAATAATTTTTCCTTTCCTCTAAATGTCTGTAACAATAACAGTGGTGTTTCTCTTGCAGTGATGTAACATTCTACCTTGAATTAGGGTATTCAAGTCTACATCTTGTTTTTTCTACTAAAAAGCATATGCTTTGAAAGGAAAGGATCATGCCTTATTTACCATTGTGACTCCCAGTACCATTTATTTGTGGATTAGGCAAATAGTACATACACAATAAATGTGGACTGAAAAAGCCAAAAAATTAAATAAAGGTATCTTTTGAGAATTAAGCAACTGAAACTAACAATTACCCAATCAGAGAAAAGTAATATGGTGAAATAGATATGGAACTACCTAGGCTATAGAAAACTATAGAATGAAGAATGGCTGTCAGAATTTACTCAATGCCATCATAACTAGCCTAATCCAGGTATATAAAACAGTAATCCAACAGATTAAGAAGACAATCCTTTCCCCTAAATCTTTTTTTAAACCAGTTCTTTTTATCAATCATAATAACTTTGACTCTGAAGTATTTAATTAAGCAAGGTAATATCTGATGCTTTGAGAATTAGTGACTAGGTCACTACTTCCTAATTATGTCAGATGGTAATAGCTAACTAAGCATGATACTCAGTGTGGTCTTTTAACCAGTAGTTTTGGTGCCTTCTGGGACCTCACTTGGAAATGTAGACTTTTAGCTACCAGTTCAGATCTGCTGAATCCAAATATGTATTTTTGACAAGTTTCACTCAAGTTTAGTTTGCACGTAAAAGTTCGAGAAATACTGACCCTGGACAGTTGTTCAAATTATCAATTCTCAGGCTCTTTTGAAGATTCTCATGCCATATGTGGATTCTCCAAACCCTTCTTTTTAGTGTCAGTGTTTTTGATAAATCATACAGTATATTTATAAGCTATAGTAGTAGTATAATCTGAGACAGAATGTATTAATTGATGGCTTCACATTCTTTTTCTGATACAGTAGTGATTGTCCTGTATGTGGAAGGGAAAGAATCAGGAAAAGGAACAAATAACTACTATAAATTATTGCTTTGACAATCAGCAATAAGGGTGTTTCTGGAGTACAAATTTGTGGTTAGTAAGTAACTAATATTTAGAAACTGTAGCCCACTTTCCTAGAGGTATTACATTGTACTTTTTTCTTGGCAATTCATTCTTTAAGTCTATTATCACTTTGATATGCATATTTGTGCTATAATTTTATGAAACAGAGTATCTTGGGCATTTCAGATGTATAGCGTTGTCTTCCCCTATAAGGAGTATGGTACAAACAGATGGACCCAAGTTACATGTACATGGAGAATTGTGTGTGCATAATTTAATGTATTCTTACATTTATACCCACAAAAAACATGTACACAGTTTGATGTATATGTGTAAATATATATTAATATGAAACCCAAGCCAGTTTATTTAAGTGGCTGTTTTATCAAAAGCTCTGATGAAAAGGATTGCTTTAAAGTCATGTATTTTCTTAATCATTTTAAGACTATAATGATACACTTATTTAGCCAGATCTATTGCCAAGATAATGAATTACATATCTTAACCAAATACACTATCAATTTGCTTCCAGAGCTTGCCTCAGTGAGAATAATTTATTTCAATTAATTCAATGGTGTCAAGGTGAACAGAGAGTTCTGGTCAACTGAGGCATTCCTGGATAAGTTGTTTGGAATCAAACAGCAGAGGGAACACAGAGCCTATAGCAGAAGATCCGCCCCTTAGGAATGAGGGCCTGACAAACAGACTATGTGATGGAGATGAATCCCTTTATGTTCAGCAACTATGGCTCAAGGGAAACAATGTCCAACAGTGTCCGTAAACAAAGCATCCTCCTTCACCTTCTCTAGAAACCTCTTTTGTGTCTCCAGCCCACGTTTGTCAGGTTGCTAGGGTAGCCTCAATGTGGTCTTTGGAGTGCTCTGTTCAAATTGATGGTCTTGAATATTGATATTTAGGGTTGTCAGGGAAGGTTGCCTCAGGCTTTTCTATTTCCTACGAAACACTTCCTTTATTGTTTGTCTATGTGCATACTACTTGCCTGTGTAATGCTTGCTTTCTCCACGTGTGCGTAACATGCTTTCATTATTCTGTAAGTGTTTTTTGTGCATAAGTGTTAGAATTTCAATTCCTCAGAGAGAGGACTCTAGCATTTAAATCCATCAACAGTACTTATGAAGTATTAGGTGCTCAATACACTGTGCAGATGTGATGAGACAGGCTATTTTGCAGTTTAAAATTCATTGTACAAGCATTTATTCAATGTGTACCATATCATATGAACCGGCCTAATGATGGGGACATAAGATACATGTAATCCTTTCTCTTAGAGAGCTTAATTTTTGTGGTGCAGATGAGCAAGTGGACTCTGGAGTGGTAAATATTCTGATGTAAGGAGAGAGCAGTATATTAACATCTAACTTAAGAGTAGAAATAGAGGCAAATTCCCAACGGACGTGCTTTTGAGTAAGAATCTCACAACCAGGAAGCAGAGAATACACGGTGGTGGAGCTAAAATCTTAGACAGAGAAAAGAATATGTAGCAAGTCCTCTTTGCTGGGGAGCACGTGCAAAACTCAGACCTGGAAGAAATCGCAGAGGGGTGTGTCTATTAGAGTTACAATACCTGGCATGCAACCATTTCTCATGGGGTATATGGCTTGGTACTCAGAACTATCTGCTGGCACACAAGATAAAGCTAATAGGGATGAAGTAAATGCTTTGCTCAAAATTACAAGTGATCCTCAATATTCTCAAGCTGGATTCACATTGCCTCCATTGCTGCCTTTTGCATCTAAACTATGGCTGCTCAAGGTATAAAAATTGTTAGAGTGTCTTACAGTTTGGAGAAATCTAGTTCTTTAGTAGTTACTATCTTACCTGTGAAAATACGTTTTCCACTGTAATTTTTAAAGGAAATACTCTTTCTAGGGACTCTAGGAAAAAAACCTCCAGGAAGACACCTGCAGATGTTAATTAACTCAGAATTGGCAATAACTAAACTCTCAATGATAAAAAGGACATTTTATGGGGCCTTAAATCTCAGAGAAAAGTACAGATGTAATGGATGTCAGGAAAGTACAATGTTGTAGCAATTATGTAAGGTGAGGGAATCTTATCCTAATTATAATTTTATAGGACTACCAGTTACAGGATTTCATTTAGCAAATGCTTTTGAATTATCTATTGAGCTCTTTGTGGAGAATGGCATTTGAAACTATAAATAAGATAAGCCTAAAGTTTAAATTGAAAATTCAATCTTTATGCTTTAAAAATAGCTTATGGTAGTGATGCCTAATGGACAATACACCAGCTTTGAAACCCATCTGTCTCCTCGCTAAAGGAGGCTACATTTTCCTGGATCATAACAAAATCTAGCCTCTGAGGCACAGTGACAATAAAGTAACTAAAAACTAACAATTTTATGTTCAAAATCTAACTATTCAGTAATAAAGTTTTGAATTTGTTTAACTTTAATCAAATCACTTTCTGTCTCCTTAAATTATAAAGAAAAGTGAAACTATTGACACAAAGACACTTTGTGAAGTGTAAACAGTTGTATAAATATATTTATAACATGCCCTGGTTAGTGGATGGTGCTAAAAATTATTAGATAAGTTCATTATTAATAGAAGGGTAGACCAAAGTTTATAAAAATTCAGAACATTGATTTGAAGAGAAAGCATCCTGAGGCAAGAGATGTGGGAACAAGGAGATTTGTCAGCTGTCATAAAATCATCCAAAACTTGGAAATAAAAGGAGGTTGGCCTGTGTTCTCAGGGTCACATCCGAACATTGTCATCCTACCCATGGATTATTTAATTGTCCAGGAGAATTTACCTTTGTTTTATTACTGTTGATTATGAAACTGACTTAAAGTTGCCTGTTAACTTGTAGAAATTTTGTCTGGGAAAGAAACAAATTTCTAGTACATACGCAAATGAATAGATGACTCCATTGATTACAGTTTAGGCCTCTGTAGGATGAGCCTGTCCCTCCAGTAATTTTTCTTTTTGTACCAGGAGTCAGACTCAGGCCGTTGTGCTTGCCAAGCAGGCACTTCTGCTGCTAAGTGTCACGCCCGGCCCCCTCCTATAATTTAGCAGCCTATTTCAGCAGCTCTTTTCTGGAGGGTTGTATTCCTCTATTTCTCAAATGCTCTTTGGGTCAACCTGTACTCCTGCCTGCTTCCTCACCTGTGAAATAAATAAATCTTTCACATATATGTATAGCAGTCTACATTTGTAGAGTGCTTTCAGTTATTGAAGGTAAAGTTTAACAATTTTAAAGGAAACTTACTCCCAGAAGTTTTCCAAGTATATGATAGGAAAAGGAGAAAAGAATACATTTGTAGTCTCAGCTGTGAAACACTATCCTTCCTGATCAGGGTGGTAAAGGCATAAAGGTTGCTGTATTTGTGAGACTTTGTCCTTACATGGTAGAATGATGAAATAAAATTTCTATGAAAAGAAAAAGATGACAAATCACACAATTACTTTGAGGTATACTATTAGAGAAGCAAATTCAGATATAATAGCTAGTGTTTGGAGCAGCATTCTAGTAAATTACAAATATTCTAGTGATCATGTCTGGTAGGTTGTGTGCCAGAGATTTACCTCTCTTTTGCATTTGTTTTGCTTTGCTTTAGGGGTGGGAGAGGGCAGAAGCTTCTTTCTGAAGGGGGTCAGGGGATTCAGATTGGTAGAGAATATTTAAAGAATTTAGAATTATTAGGAGGATGGCCAAGATGCTTCATTTTCCAGGGAAAAGACAATTATCTGTCTTGTATATATAAATGTCTGAAGGGAGAAGTCTAAAAGGAGATTAGGAGCAGGAAGATGTATGTGGTTCTGGGCTTCAAAACCATGTGTGTTTGATGAGTTAGCTTGCCCTGAACAAGAATTCTACAGCAGGACTCAGGCAAGGCTATGATGGCACATGGAAACATGGTGGAACTGGATGAGGGGCTATTAAGTCAAAACCCCTGATTCTAACATGAAAATAGGAACCTAAACTCCATGCTTTCTGGTTCCACCTTTCAGAGGAGTGTTTTTGAACTCTGAGGGCAGTTCACCCTCTTGTGGCTGCAGCCTGAGATGTAAATTACAATGTCCCCTACTTCTGGTTTTTAAACCAATGAAAGTATGGTGTCAGGAAATCACTGTGTTCAGGAACTGAGAAGATGAGATAATGATGAGAGGTTAGAGAAAGGCCATTGTTAAATATATTTGTAAGAATTTACAATACTAAGAATGAGTGAAAGTTCTTAAGGTCACACAAAAATTTATTCATGATAAAATGATTAAAAATTATAGTATGTGAATGTGCATGTGTGTGTGAGTGTGCATGTGCATGCATATGCATGTATGTGTGTGTGTTCCCATGTAAAATAGTAGGTAATAGGATAAAAGCAGCCCAAGGATTATCTTTCATGTGACAGTAGTATATTAATATTCAAGAAAGGATATTTGCAGAAAATTTATTATAACTTTAAAAATCATCACATGATATTTTTAAGACTTGTACCGGTTCCCTATTATAAGTTGCTATCAATTTGGTAGCTTAAGACAGCACAAATTTATTATTGTATGGTGATGGGAATTAGAAGTCAGAAGTGGGTCTCAGTAAGCTAAAATCAAGATTTGGGTGGGGCTAAATTCCTTCTGCACGCTCAGAGGAAAGTCCGTTTACTTACCTTGCACTTTTGAACTTGAAGAAGCTGCCTACATCCTTTAGCAATGGTCCACAGCCACCTCCAGCCTGCAGTGCCTTGTCCAGTCTTTCCTTCACTGCATCACAGACAGTGACATTATGCCTGTCTCATCTACATTTATAAAACACTTGCAATTGGTCCCACTGGGTTAGTTTAGGATAATCTCTTTAATTAAGGGAGGCCGATCTGCAATCTTAATTCAGGTGCAATGTTAATTTTCCATTGCAAGTAAAATAACATGCTCATTTTTTTCCAGGGATTAGGATAGGAACATCTGGGGAGCACAACACACACTTTTTATCACAGGTTACAGGACTTTGGAAAACAAATATGAGCAATATTGAACCTATCTCACCGGATCACAAGATAGCTTATAAAAACTTGTAATTCTGTTCATAGCCTCACTGCCTTTTCAGTGCACTGGGAGTATTTGTAAAAATTTTAAATTACTGTTGGGTTTTCACGTCCATTTTGTTGCACTTTGATACTGAGTTAATTTTGGATAATTACTTTAAAAAGTAAGTTAGATTTTTTTTTCCAAATAGAAGTAGCTTTACTATCCCTCTGGAGATGATAAAAAAACCCTGCTCTTCGTATAAATTACAAAAGGATAACAGAGAAATATGTGAAGAAAAGTGATTCATTCATGATCCTGTTATATATAGACAGCTCAAAGTGGATTGTAGAATTTCACCGTATGTACTTTGGTAGGGGTATTAGTACAGCGACTTTTTTTGTTTAGGTAAATGGAATTATCCTTTATCTATGTTAGAAATTAAGTTTGCATCATGATTTTAAAATGCTTTTTAGAACTCCTTTATGAGATGTGTCATTATCTGAGTAATCTTTTATGTTAGACATTTCAAGATTCCTATTTTCCTTTTTAAAAACCCCAGTAATTAAAAGAAACAAAATGAATATTATTAATAATATTTTTACATACTTAGTTGATACATTTCTTGTTTGATTTTCTTAGGCTGAATTATAGAAATAGGTAAAATGGTAACAGGTTTCAATTTAAATTATCTTTTTTTCTCATTAAAACTGCTAATACGTCTGGAAAGTAGATATATTATTACAATAACAATGGATAATTTAAGATAAACTATATTGCAGTATGGTAAGAATGACTTTTGCACATAAAATTTGAATGTTTATTATTTCTATGGTTATGTTATACTTTAGTACAAATTGATTTTAAATTTAAAATGCTTTTAAATTTTACTTACATTCTTTCCTTAGAAATTCATATACCTGGAGCCTAGACAGTAAAAAAAAATGTATATATCCTTCCACTGGAAGTGAAAATGAGTCACAAAAGTTGATTCAACTCTAGTTAAAAGAGAAGACAGCAGTGCAGCTAAGGGTCAGCTACATGACGTGGGCCATTTGGGGCACCTCTCTTGGCTGTGCTTGTCAAAGGATGAGATGAAAAGAAGACTGATTTCCTCTTGCAGTTAATGTTCTACTAATCTTTAGTACTCAGCATTAAATTAAATGATGTTTTTGATGTGGAAAATACTGATTTACTTTATTTATTTATATATCCTCTTTACTTCCAAAAAGTTCTGTAGAATCACTTCTCAGCCTTTTGGCTAAGACAAAAAAAGCCTGTAGGAACTTACAATAACAATGTTAAATAATATGAGATAATATAATTTGATTAATAGAATAGAAGAGAATAAGGCTTAGAATCACCATTTAATAAAAGTACTCAAATGTGTTGATTAGTTTTATTGGTGGAAAGAGAATCCGAATACCTAGAGTATATAGCTAACAGCCAAGTTATATGGAAAAGCATTCAAATATTATCAGCAGCTCATGGTCCATCGTCTTCAACTCTATCCTTCCTGGCATAAGAGGGAAAAACCCTGAAATAGTGTAACAAAAGTCTGAGAAAAAAAAACTGTAGTCATTAGGCACAAAATAGGTCCAGTGTCGGGGAGGAGTGAGAAATGCTAGAGAAGAGTAAAAAGTCTTAGAGAAGAGTGAAAAATGTGGTAATTGATGGACCTGATGCTGCCTGGCAGCAAAATTGAGAGGGTGGATCTTATGATAGAATTTTCTGACTGTATCTCATTACGACAACCTCTACAAGATAAATTATCTTATAAAACCTACTATATATCTCTACTAATATTATAAAAATGTTTTTGCTTTTTGTAAAAAGTTTCAGATTTTTAAAGTCAAAATATAGTGTGTTCTGGGAATATTGGACAATTATTAGAAGTATATTGGCTACAATATTGAGATCAGCTATTACTGATAAGCTCTTACAAACTTCATAGACACCTGACTTTAATTCAGAATTTAAAGACAAAATTTTATGAGTAAAGAACTTCAAACACGTTGCCAATCTGACCTACCAGTTTAACTCCTAAATACTTAAACTGGTGTTGAGTCAAATTCAAAAGAAGAGAGAAATGTTTAAAGCATTAAATATTTATTGCAGGCTTATTTTTAAAAGGTAAATAGCCCAAGGAAAGCAAATTTCATTGTAGGTAATACATGAGTGCTGATAAATATATATATATACACATATATATACACATGCATAGACAAATATACATATATGTATATATATGTATACATATATAATACTGACATATAATAAATATATAATACTACATAGAAATATATCAGTATATTAGTATATTATGTATTATATATCATATATTACGTCTCATGTATTATGCATTATATATGGATATGGACAGAGAGAGAGAAAGAGACAGAAGCAGAAATATCACACCATAAACTGCTACATCGTGGTATAATACACATAAACTTTGCCATCTTCGCCACTTTTTTTGCGGCGCTGAGGATTGAACTCAGGGCCTTGTGCTCGCCACTGAGCTTCATCCCCAGCTCCCCTCCTTTTCTCACTCTTCCCTATTTTTAAGTGTGTAACTGATCATGTTAAGTAAGTTCATGTTGTATGAGCAGTCTTCATACACCTGTCATCCGTCATTCTGGGAAAGATGACCATGTGCTGGGAAGATGGCTATGGCTGTTCATCGCCTGACATGGAGTTCATGAATGGAAGCAAAATTTTGCTCCATGCTTCAGTTTGCAAACTGAATTGTTCATGAACAGAAGCATGTGTAAACCAAGGTATTGCTGTATTATTTACTAAACATTTGTTTGCTCTCTGATTCTACTTCTCCCCATCCTCTGGTGAATACCATTCTACTCTCCGTCTTAATGAATTTGACTACTCTAGATACCTCATATAAAGAGAATCATACAGTACAGTGTTTCTCTTCTTATGACTGGCTTCTAATGTATAATATCCTCTAGGTTCATTCATGTTGTACCATGTATCAGGATTTCCTTTTGTTTTAATACTACATTGCATTGTGTGCATCCATTGGGCTTTATCCATTCATCAGTCAAAAGAGATATAGGCCGTGTTGTGATTTGGATTAAGAATGTCTCCACAAAGTATCCTGTGCTCTGAGGTGGTGATTTTGGAAGGTGATTGAATGATGGGAGCATAAGAGCTGACCTACTGTGTGGGAGTGGATCCTGGTTTACAAAGCTAGTCCACTGTGGGTGTGACTTGGAAGTGTATATACCCTTCCCCAGCCCCTCCCTTTTCTTTCTGCTTCCTACACTGTGATATGATCAGATCACAGTGGGATCTACCAGACCCCTAATCTTGCAGGGAAATTTAATAGCAGCCCAATGTTCAAGGTGTAGTCTGGATAATTCTTACTTTAAAAAATTTAGAAATATCTACACTAAGAAACAGGGACAAGAATCTAAGAAGTTTTCACTTTCCTCAGAAAGTAAGGGCCTGCAATTTAAATTTTTTTATTTATAGATAAAAGAACTGAAATATATTAACAATCACACAGACATAAATAAAACAACATAAAAACAATAAAAGCAATACAGAATTTCAGGAAAGGTGATAGAAAATTAACAGTGGTTGTTGTATTGCATATTGATATCTTCAAATTGGTTACTCAGATAAATATAGGCCTGTAAGACTGATCAAATAGTTAAACATTAACTGTTACTTTCAATAGTACAATATAAATTAATAGTACAGTTATCTATCTTCTGTATATACATTCATATTTTTCCCTTCTTTCTTTCTTATTTATTTACCCTCACCCCAGTCATTCTTTCCTTTTGAGTAAGTTCTTTCCCTTTCACACTTTCTACTGGAACTTTTAGATTTTATTCACTCTATCAGGTTCTTACAATAAGGAGACAATATGGTGCTTATACATGTGGGTCTGATTTATTTCCACTTATAAGTATGGTCTCTAGATACATCCATTTACCTATAAACTCGAGTTTACCTTTCTTTATAGCTGAGTAATATTCCATTATATGAAAATACCTCATATATTTATCTATACTTCACTTGAGGGGTGTTTGGGTTGGTGCCTACAAATTTGGTGCCTTTGAGAGTGAGGATGTTGAGAAGATCAAAAAGAAGCCAAGTACTTTGCATCAGGACAGTAGGGAGGATGTTTCAGTGCATCCTAGGAACAAGCAAGAGTGCATCCTTTGCAAGGCTCAAAGTTTCACAAGTGAAACACTTTGCTTTGAGATGAGAGCCCTAGGGAACCTAATTCATTAAGGACCAGCCAACAAAGCATTTTCCAGGGCACAACCATTCAGGCACACAGAGACCTCTGTAGCTATGGTTCAAGCGGATATGTCTACTCCTAGTTGTGGTGGCAAACCTTGGCACTGTTCACGTGGTGCTGGTTTTACCGGCATGCAGAATGGAAGAGCTGTAGTGTCAGAGATGTACCTCCCCAGATTTCAGCAGAAAGCCCTGGAGGCTAGGCAGTATGCTCCAGAGAGGGGTGCATGAGGATTTGAGAGTGAAGCTCAAAGTGCAGTGGAGACACCAGGAATTTGAAGAAGCCTGGGTTGTGGAATCCTGAGGAAAGCCAAAGTTAGTGAGGAAAACACCCCCAAGAGAAAAAGCAAAGAACCCTGTAACTTGCAATGTGATGGCAGTGATTGGGTAGCTTCCATCTGAGGCTCATATCACATGGAACTTGGCCTTTGATATGCACCCTGGTGGGCTTTGGTCTTGCTTTCCATTGCTTTCTCTCCTCTCATTTCTCCTTTTTGGAATGAGAATGTTGATCCTTTGCCTTTGCCTATGTTGGCAGTGTTTAACTTCCTTTCTGATTTTCACAGGGGATCACAGTTAAGAATTTGCCTTGTATCTCAGTGGAGACATTGGATTTGGACTTTTTACCAATGCCAGATCTGTTAGCACTTGGCCACTGTTAGAAATGGACTAAATGCACCTTACATAAGGGGATGTGCATGAGTCTTTTGGGGGCTGTGTTGGAACGTTATGGTTTGGAGCAAGAATATCACCTCAAAGCCTCATGCACTCAAAAGTGGAGCTTCTGAATGGTGATTGGATTATGAGGTACTATAGCTGACTTGTGCAGAGATGGACCCTGGTCTAAATAGGCAGGGGGGGGGGGCGGGGCTGACTCGGGAGGGTGTGTCTCCCTTTCTGGTTCCCCTTTCTCGCTCTGCTTTCTTACTGTCACAATGTGAGTAGTTTTTCTCCACCAGAGTCTGTCACCTTGCCTTTCTTGCCTTGTATCTAATTTAACATTGAAAACATGAGCCCAAATAAACTTCTCCTCTTTTAAATTGTGTCAGATATTGTGTGTCAGAAAGAGAAAGGTGATAAGACAAGTGGTTTCCCCCTTCTGGAGGTGGTGAGTAGCACTTCTGTGAACACAGATGTGCAAATATCTCTGAGGCCTTGATTTCAGTTCTTTTGTGTGTGCATACAGAAGTAGAATTATTAGATTATTTGAAATTTTTTTGAGTAACAGCAGTTCTGTTTTCTAATGTGGTACTACCATTATCTTCCCTCAAGAGTTCTAGTTTTCTGTCTCCTTACCAGCACTTGCTATGTTCTCTTGGTTTTATAGTAGTTATCCCAATGATATGAGCTTATATCTCTTTGTGATTTTAGTATGAATTGTCCTAGTGACTAATGATATTGGCCATTTTTTCATATATTGACTATTCATATATCTTATTTGGGGAAAGGTCTTTTAATCCTTTTGTCCATTTTGAAATCCACTTTGCATTGAGTTGTAAGAATTCTTTATTCATCTGATGATTCTCAAGAACATCATGGGAATATTTCTCCCATTCTGTAGGTTTTCTGTGTTTGATTTTGATATACTTCAATTTATTTGCATTTGTTGCTACCTAACATAGTACAAACTGGTAGTGCAATGACAGTTATTAAATGTATGAATATGATCAAGTTAACTGAAAATAATTAGAAAATCACTATATATAAGAAGTCCCACAGTTAAAACCTGAGAAATTACTGTGTAATTTCAAGTCACAACTAAAAATATTTTTTTTATTTTTGATAGAAACAATGTACAGTGAACATTTCATAATATGCTTTATTTAATTGCACACTACATAATTTTTTAATAGTACTAGGAATTGGACTCTGAGGCTTCAAACTGAGACAAACTCCCAGCTTTTTCTTTTTAATTCCCTACTGAGGCAAGATCTCAGCAAGTCACGAACTTTGTCCAGGCTAGGCTCAAGCTTGCGTTGTTTTCTTACATTGTTTTCAGAACGTTGGCATTGTAATCAATATCTTAATTGACCATAAAATCAAGCAAACAGAAACATATGCTTTTAAAATAATGTTTTAAGCATAAGCTATCAACGATTTCAAATATGTGACATATCATATTCATAATTTGGATAGTAATATCCAATATAAATTTTTGTCTAAGTTATTTAAGGCATCGTTTTGACTTCTTTTTTATTAGTGCATATAGGTTATAGAGATTAGTAAATTTCCCTTAGTGGATTACTACATGCACCATGGACATAACACACTTTAATCATTTTCTTTTTTATTGTAAAGAGAATGAAAGATAATAAAAAAGTTAGAAATGATACAGAATATCAAATAACAAGATGATAGGAATTCAACAGTAGTTGTTACATTATATATTGTTGCCTTCAAAGTAGTCGCTCGGATTACTAGGAATAAACTTGTAAACTGGGTCACTTTCATCATTTTCAGTCCCTTATGCTTCTTTCCCATAGTTTCAGTGTTTTTATTTCAATGTACATAGTTTGGCCATATCCACTCTCCATTTTACTTGACTTTCACCCTTTCCCTTACTTTTTTCTCCTAATAATAATAATCTCCCTTCTATTTTCTTGTCATATTTATATATTTCACATATTTATGAGGGAAAATATGTAATAAAGTGGTGCCTTGGGTCATGAACTCAATTTGTGTCATGATTCTGGGAAAGGTGGCTGCAGTCATGTTCACGTGGGCAAGATGGGTGTGGTTCTGTGCACCACCCAATGTGAAGTTCGTGAAGAGAAGTGAAAGTTTGCTGGACACTTCCATTTGTGAACTAAGTTGTTCACAAAAGGGAGTGTTTGTGAACTGAGGTATTACTGTTCTTTTTTTTTCCCTGAGTTTGCCTTATTTTGCTGAATATGATGTCCAAAGCCATCCCTTTTCCTGCAGTTGGTATTTTTTTTCTTCTTCATGGCTGAATTTATACATATATAATCATGCCTGTCTTTAAAATGATTATATTTTTTTATTACTTGTATTGTTTTTGTGCTATTTTCTAAATGTATGTGTGTTGGTTAAAAAAATTAAAATAAATAAAAAGACTATATTTTTAAATGAAATGCTTAGGGCAGGGGATATGGTTCAGTGGTAGAATGCTTGTGTGATTCCCTGGATTCTATTATTCATCAGATAGAGAGAGAGAGAAAGAGAGAAAGCAAGAGAGACCTTATACTGAAGGCTATCTGGAAGAATTAGTTTTACCCAACTAAATTTGTATTTTGGGATACTGGGGGTCCAACTCATGATTGTTAACCACTGAGCTACATCTTAGCCTTTGCTTCACTGTTGTTATTGTATTTAGTTGGTTATATATATATATATATATATATATATATATATATATATTGTACTCTTGAAACAATTGCTAAATTGCCCAGAATGAATCAGGAGAATCACAAGTCCAAGGCCACCCTGGCCAAATCAGCCAAACTTATCTCTTAAAACCTGGAATTGAGGACCAGGAACCAAGTTCTGCACTCTCTGGGTTTCATCCCACTACAGCAAAAATAAATATGTGAAGAGCCTGAATCGTATGAGCTGTGTCACACTGGAGAGATTAGCTAATGTGCTTTCCATTGGCCCTGTCTGTGCACCCTGAACTCATGGTAACTCCACATATCACCCGCACACATGCCTGTGCATGTGCATTGGGCCACTCTTTCTTCAAACCCTGAGAGTGACCAGGATGTGGCATCAGGCCTTTGTTTAGGAGCCAGGATTTGGCCATGTTCATCAGATGTTTACTTAGGAAAAAAGGCACTTAATGATCTTTTTACATTATTAGTACATCTTAATATGTGTTTTCAGCATTGATACATTTTCTTGAACAGAAGTCCAGAGACTGCAGACACTGTGGAAAGGTTCGAACATCGAGCATCTTCCTTGGGCTTCAGTTTCAGGGAAAATCTCAAATGTCTTAGTTCTATGGGCTGCAAAACCTAAGCCAAGACACAAGGAGTGTGGAGGAGAGATTTCTGCTCCAGTGACAGTGTAATTATATTGTACCTTAATGCCAAGTTGGCCACTTTTTTCTGGAAAAAGAGCAATATTTTCTGGAGCCTGGGAGTTCACGATCAGAGGACCACATCTAACGAGGGTCTTTCCTTTGTGTCACATGGTGGCAAGAGACTTCTTTGCATGGTAGTTCTTTTCTATTGTTGGTCTTGACATTGTGGTCATTTTTATCTCTTTGTAGAATAACTTCAGTACTCTTTGAAAGATTAGTTTGGTAGTCATGAATTTCTTCAGCTGATCTTTGTCATGGAAGTATCTTATTTGTCCATCAATTTGAAAGATAGCTTTTCAGGGTATAGCAATCTGGGTTGGAAATTGTTTTGTTTCAGGATCTGAAATACTTCATTCTATGCTCTTCTTGACTTGATGGTTTGTGTTGAGAAGTCTACTGTGATTCTGATAGGTTTTCCTTCACAGGTGATCAGTTGCTTTTCTCTAACAGCTTCTAATATTCTGTTTTTTGCTGAATGTCTGAAATCTTGATCATTATGTGTCTGTGTGTAGATATAGTCTGGTTGTGGATAATTGGAGTTCTATATACCTCACTTACTATGTCAGATTCTTCTCCTATGCTTGGGAAATTTTCTGCTATTACTTTTGCAAATACTCGTTTTATGTCATTCATGTTGCTTCCTGCTCTTTCATTGACATCTATCAGCCTTATATTGTTTGTGTAGCAACCATTATTAATTCCTATCATTTTGTTTTGAGGTCATGTATCATTTATGTTGTTTTTGTTTTTGTCTTCATTGTTATGTTCATTTGTTTCTCTTTAAAATAAAATTAAAAAGAAAAATAGTTTGTGGAGGTTTAAGTCCATGCTTGGCTGGCTCTGAGGCAGAGTGGAATATGGCAGAGGGCAACAGTTTGTGGCAGTGAAAGATAGCAAAGCAACAAGAACAAAGGGCTTGAGTCCTTTGTATACTCTAGATATTAATCCTGTGTTGAAGAGTAGCTGTCAAAGATCTTATCCCATTCTATAGGCTGTCTCTTTGCTTTGGTAGGTGTTTCACTTGCTGTGAAAAACTTTAAAATTTGATATAGTTCCATTTGTGAGTATTTCCTGTGCTACTGGAGTCCTATTCAGGGTGTCTGTCCATGTCTTTGGCTTCAAGTGTTTCCCTTCTGTTTTGTTCCAGCAATTTCAAAATTACAAGTTTTATATATAGATCTTTGATGCATTTTGAATTGACTTTTTGTACAGAATGAAAGATAAGGATCTAGTTTCAATCTTGTACAAGTGGATATCCACTTTTCCCAGCAGCATTTGTTAAAGTCACTGTCTGTTCTCCAAAGTACATTTTTAATTCCTTTGTTCAGAATAGGATGGCTATAGTTATGTGGGATACTGTCTGATGGAAAAGTTTCAGGATCCTGGTCAAATTCAGGGCAACTTCTTCCGTTTCCTTATGAGTCAACTGTGATGGTCAGCCTGCCAAATTTTCTTCTTCAACTAAAGCTTTTATGGTTCTAGGATTAACGGACCTGCTAATAGACCTTTTGTCTATTGTAGGGTATATTCATTCACATAATCGGATTCTAGAACAACAAGATAAAATTCTCCCTATTCTACAATTCAGCGTATCCGCTGATTGCATTAACTCAGCACTCATCATTTGCTTCAAGTGTCTTGTTTTCCTATTTGCCTTGGAGAAGAGTGTCACTGTGGAGCAGGACAATTTGATCTCCAAAGGGAAGTACTAGATTCAGTGCCTTCCATTCTTGATTTTTGTTGATTCAGATCACTGAGCATTAATTTCCCAAATAAAAGATGTCATTGTTTTTTTGTTTTGTTTTTAATTTTATGGGTCATGCCTAAAATACTCATTTTAAGCACAGTTAAGCACTGTACCTACTTCCTACTTGCATACACACTGAAAAGGGAATTACAAAATGAGTGTATCTGTTATCTAAACATGGCTGCCAGGAGCTGCTGTGTCCTGATATGGAAACACATATTGAAGTAGCAAACTTTCAACAGTGAATGATAAATGTGAGCTTTGGTTAGTGCTGTAATTTTAAGTTTAAAAAGAAACAGTCTATAAATAAAGGGGCTCCAAATCAAGCTGTCTTAAAGAAAATCCTCTCTATATAATATGATTTAAACTTTAGGTCAAAAAACAACCATTCACACAACAAATAGTTTTCATCTTAAAACTTTTAAGAGGATAAGTGACATATTTGGGTTTTCTACATGTCACCACCCTTCATCCCCACATAGCTTCTTAAAGAACATAGAAAACCTATTAAAGATAAGTGTCATGAAGTAGCAAATTTTGAATGTACAAATTAGGAAGAAATATTTTTAGGTCCTAAATTATGTGGAAGTAGATCTAAAGCATAGTATTGAGAATACTAGGAACAAGGATGAGGGGTAAAGTTCTACTTGGTCTTTTTCAATGAGAATTTTAGTAATTTATGTTTTAATTTCAGTGAAAGGAGAGAATAAAAACATCAATCCCTCTCCCATGATTTTCTGTGGGTTATAAAAAGCCAAATTATTATAATATGAGAATTAACAGAAATTATAGTGCCCATCCCCCATTTATTTCCTAAGATGAACAGTGGAGACTCAGCCACGTAGCAACTTACCCCAGACACACAACTAGCTTGTCTTTCAGCGCAAATTCTGAAGAAAGCAAATGTAAAAATGGTTGTGTAGAAGATGTGAATGCTGCTTTCACTGCCTTTGTACAAGTGAACAATTTTCATTCGTTCACGATGTCCCTAATTTTAAAAAATGTGAAATGAATGGTATTTTGAACTCCTTTTTATATTCTGTTTTTATATTCATCTTTCACTAGTATATACAAATTATAATCATTTTTAGAGCTCCCAAAGTTCTCCTTTTTGTCACAAAAATAAAGACTGAAAAGCAATTTAAATAATTTTTCTTTTTTCTCTATGAGCAACTTATTGTGCCTCAGGTCATTTGTCGGGAACATTGACTGAGCTGAGGGTGGCTGAGACAATGGAGACAAAAGACAGTTGATTCACTCAACATACATGAATTTGCCACTGAGCAATCAACAGGGCGGTCAAAGATGAAACATTTTTTTCTCAGGTTTTGGTTACAGCACATCACGCTTGTATTTGCAATTCTCAGCATTTGTAGTTTGAATATTGCTGAAATTAAAAGGCCACCTAAATATTACCTGAACCATGATTGTCCCCAAATTAGAGGCAAAAATTTATGTCTAAAGATTTTAAAGTCAGCCTCGACATTTGTGGCTTCAGAGATTTGCAGGTTTATGAGAGTAAATAGGACTTGGGATCTGATTACAATGTTCCATTCAAATTTAATTACCATTGTAATTGTGTTAGGAGGTGGAGTCTTTAAGAAAGGATCAGGTCTTCTGGGATCTGCCCTTATGAATGGATTAGTGCTGTTACTGAGGGAGTAGTTTCATTATCTGAGTGAGTTCCTGGTAAAAAGGACAAATTCAGCTCAATTTCTTCCATATCACAGATGCTTGCTTGCACGTCTCCCATGCTAAAAAGCAGTGTGCAAGACCTTGCAAGGTTGGCACCGTGCTGTTGGACTTTCCAGCCTGCAGAAGTATTAGCTAGATCAACTTTTATTACTCATAAATTCCCAGTCTATGGAGTTCAACTATAGCAACAGAAAATGGACTAAGATGGGGTCTCACATAAAACCTTGATGAATAAATACATAAATACACATACATGTAGTTATACATACTTCATCACAGTAAAACTGCTGAGAAAAATTCAGTGTCATTTGCTTAAAGAAAGTAAAAGGTGAAAAAATGACACATGGCAAGACACAGCTGAAATCCAGGAGGAGAAATTAACTTACTTTCCTACCTTTTGTGACATTTCGTTGGTTGGTTGAGGTTGATGGTCTATGTGTGTCTTAGTCATTCCCCATGTTGCTGAGACAAAATGCCTGGTGCATCTTAAGGGAATAGGGTTTACTATGGACAGCCTTTCAGTCTATTGTCATCTGGCTCCAAGGCAGAGGGGCCTGGTGGAGGAGAGCTGCTCGCTTCCTGGTATTCAGAAAGCAGAGAGTGAAGGGAAGAAAAGAGGTAGTAGATAAACCCCTGTAGCCTATGACTTATTGGACCTTTTCCTACTAGATCCAACCTCCTGGTAGCAGGTCATCTACAAGCCTTCATACTTTAATCACTCCCCCCACCTGCCAAACCCTGCCTACAAGTGCATGAGTCTCCTTGGGAAAAGCTAACTATAAAACATAATAATGGGTATAGAGTTATTTCTTAAGTTAATCCTGCAATAAAATTCAGTCATCATCATCACTAAAATTACTACTTCTACTCTACCAGTAAACAGCTACTGTTTGAAAACCTACTAACTGTGGATATAATACAAGCACATGAATTTGAAGGGCTTATCTTCTATTACACTCTTGTGGTTATATGACTGGTTAAGTTCCAAGAGTCAAGTAATCTGCTCCCACTATAATGCACACACACACACACACACACACACACACACACACACACACACACACTTCATCCTTTTTACAAAGCAAGATGTTTTTGAACACCTATTATTCACCAAGCATTTATAGGCACTGTGCATCCCCTGTCCATAGTCATAGTCCAGGTATTGTGAAGCTCAGAGGAGATAATAATATACTTTTAAAGTGATCACTACTCTGTGTTAGTGGAGTCTGGAAATGTCACCAAGGAGACTCCAAGTTGTGTCCACAGGGCTTAGGAAGATGCACATGAGTATCTGGGGGAAGACTTGCCAGGCAGAGTGAAAAGCAAGGGATAAAGCCCTAAGTTAGGAGTGAGTTTCTAGTGTTAGAAGAACATAAAGAAAGCCAAAGTATTGGGACTATTGGAGGCAAGGATGTGAACACAAGAAAATAAGATCAGAAGAGTGAAGAAGAAAATAAGATCGGAGAGGCGCAGAGGGTTGGGTGGGCTACATGCGCCTTGTAAGGGATCCAGGCTGGGATACCACTGGGGGGTATGAGAAACTAAAGAATTGATTTATTGTAAATGATTAAGATTGCATATTTCATCAGGCCAGGAATGTGTGTCTGTTTTATTCTTTGCTATATCTCCAGCCTTGGAAGAGTACTTGGCAAGTCATATGTGTTCAACAAGTAACTCTTGAATATACAGTTATATGTATATTAGGAGTTTTGGTAGCTTTGCTAAGCAGCCTCTTCCCTCCTTGAGTCCTATTAGCTACTTATTAATTTTCCCTTAGAAGCTTGCTTTATTTATTAGAAGTTTAAATTTTCCCCACAAATATTGGTAATTTTGTTTTTTGCTTTTTTGGTAATGGGAATTGAACTCAGGACCTTGAGCTTGCCAGGCAAGTGCTTGTGCCACTGAACTGTATCCGCAGTCCCGGTAATTCATTTTTAGTCACTCATTTTGTACATTTTATAATAAAAATTAGATATTTCCACAGTGCCATGCAGGGGCTTGTACCTTGTGTACTCCATAATTTTCTGTAAATTAAATAACTTCTTTTTTATGAGAGAGATAAAAACCCAAAATAGCTTCACCAGGTTGCTTTTCCCTCACAAAGTTTGATTTTCCTTTTTATTAACTTTATGCCTTTGCCACTAGAACAGTCTTATCATCTCTTCGCACATTCACCTCCATTTTATTTGTTCATTTTCTGTTTTATGCTTTTACAGGATTTTGCATTAGGATGTGTAAACTGGTTCCTGGTTTCGTCTTGTATCAGTGGATATATTTTGGGTTTCTAGAAAGTTCTGTTTCTCCTTCTATTTGTCTGGCAAAGTGCTTATTGCTTGAATAGCATGTTATAGTCTGTCTGGGGCTATGACTACACATTTAATCGTGAAACTTAAACACTGATAGAGATATCACCTCCAAACCCCAAAATATAGGCCCTCATCATCTTGAAGTATTTCAATAGCTTCTCAACTGACCTTTTGCCTGCAGTTTCTTTTCACTCCAATTCATTCTCTAGATAACATCTGCTTTATTAAAATACTGATTGCTTCCTGTCCTCATTGAAAACCGTCTGGATTTTGCTTTCTATACAGAATGAATTACAAATCACAGCCCTGGGCAGTCCGAGCCCCCTTGGTGTCTGAATTTTCCTAACATGTCAGCGTCGTCAGCCACTCATGCCACCTCCTGTATTCTCCATCGTGACGTGCACCAGAAAGCCTCTGCCTTTGTGTGTTGACACACGTCCCATCTCTCAGTTTTCTTCTTTCCAAATCTGGCTTCTCCTTCAAGTGCCTCTGCAATGTCACACCCATTCTTCTTAGACAAATGGATGCTCATAGAAATTTGACTATTCTGTTGTTTCATTTAACTCTCTTTGCTGTACTTAATTGGCTACATGTAGCTCCTTCTTACTGGTGTCCGAGCTCCTCCAAGGCAAGGGGGTCTTTGCTCATTATTTTCTCAGTAGACCATGGACAGTGCTTGACCAACTAAGTACTCAGCCAATATTCACTAAATAGGGAATAACCACGTGAATGGTTGCATTGGGAAGTGTAGATGAAAGCTCATGCCCAGCATCCTTCTTCATGGTGACAGACCTTTGAGGTCATGTCAAGGGCTCTGAGATGCTTTTATTGTTGTGACACGCAGTGACTGATTGGGCCACCATGAAACCCCAGCCAGAATGACTGCGAAGCAGTTTTGTTCTTAAATACAAGGCTTCTCAATTTTCTTTCTTTTCTGGAATGCCACCCCATTCAAAGATATTTCCTTTGAAAAAAATGTATAAATATGCTTCCTTACTGAAGTATATGAAGCATACATAAAAAGTGCAGAGGTCAGAAGTGGACAGCATGAGGCACTTTTATAGGGATAACACAGCCAGGCAATCAGCACTCAAACTGTATCAAATGTCACTGGTGTTATGTGTCATATCCCTGCAACTCACCTGAATTTACCTGCCTGTGGGGAAGGTGGTGCTTTGGACATAGGTGGTTTGTCTGGGAAATTTGTTGATGGAGAGAGGAACTGATTAATACCCATAGGTTAAACTTTGAACACAAGGGTGGGAGTCTGGTCCTAAGTGTGATGGCCTCCTCATACTGCACAGGGATGACCCTGAAATATGTTGCATCTGTTTTTCACATGGTTCTTGGGGATCCCAGCAGCAGGACTGAGCTCATGTTACCTGTAATGGAATCCTTTCCTGAAGCAAATTTTACTGGCTTTCCCTTGTTCTCTGTCTTACTATCCCCATATTCCCACTTAAACTTTATGTAGTCAGTCGTCAAACTATTTGCACCCAAATACCTATTTCATGGCCTACTCTTTTTTAAAATTTTATTTTAAAGGGAAGAGAACAGAAGCAAAGTAACAAAAACAAAGACAAAAAAAAAAAAAAAACCACAAGAACCCAAACCAAAGCACCAATCAAGAAGTAGGATGAACATGCATAGTGGTACACACCTGCAGTCATAGCACTCTGCAAGGCTGAGGCATGAAGATTGTAAATTTGAGCTTAGCCTGGGCAACGTGGTGACTTAGAAAGACCCTGTTTCAAAAATAAAAATAAAAAATAACGGGTTAGGATACATCTTAGTGCGAAGGTTCTGAGTTCAAATCCCGTATCACCCCCAACAAAGCAGAGTGTTCTCAGCACCCCAGAAGCCTGTGCCCCTTCTCAGTTCCCACAACCTCCCTTTAACTGGAAGGGAACCACTATACCAATTTCTACTGCCATGATTATTTCGCCTATTTTAAGTTGTGTATAAAAACACATTATTTTCTTTTGTTTATGATTTCTGAGACCCAATTATGTTCATGAAATTAATCCATGTCAGTTTATATGGTAATAGTTAATTTTCTTTTACTGATATATTGTATATCATTGTGTGACCATTTTACACATTGTTATTTACCTCTCAGGATATTTGGACCAATTCCAGTATGATCACTCTTGTACATATTCTTATACATGCTTTTACACTTACACCTACACATATTTCTGTTGAGCAGATGTGTACTTCAATCGCTAGGTATATTTATATGGTTAGCTTCAGTAGATATTTCAAAAAGATTTCTAAATTGACTGCCACTTATACTCACACAAGCAATGACTTGAAAGATTATAAGTTGTAAACATTTAGAAATTCTTATAGGTATGTTCTCATTAGGGTTGAAACTTGTAGTATCCTCATAAAAATATTAGGCATTTTTGTCATATGTTTACATAGTTTTAAAAATTTTGAAGGACTTGTTTGAATATTATGTTTTTTTTAAAGGTGGCTTTGCAGTATTTGTCTCATTCATTTGCAGGAATTCCTTATATGTTTTGTATACAACTCTTTTTTTCAGTTATATTTATTTCAAATAATTTTTCACATTATTTTTCTCTTTTGCTCTACTAACGGTCTTTTTAAAATGACCTGTGTTTAATTTTAAAGTGACCTGTGTTTAATGAGTTCAACAATTTTGTTTTGATTAATCTTAGTTATTTTTAAGTCCAATTTAATACAGTTTTTCCTTACCTGCAAGACAATGATGATATTCACCCTATTGTCTTCTACAAGCAACTTTTAAAGTTGTAATATCTTTATTTGATGTATCTAGAATTAAGCTTTATACTGTATTTTCTGAAAAGACATAGTGTAACATTTTAAAAATGCATGCATTATATAACAAAAATGTTAAATTCAGTAGTACAATTTAGTAGCAGTAGGAAAATCCACTTTATTTGTTCAAAATTCTCTCATAGATTTTTGAATGTATTATACAGATTTTCATATGAAACCTCAGCATCTCTCCTTTAAAGTGGTTAATTAAACTGAGGTGAAACAAGTCATTGAAATATTTAAGATCATAATTCATAAGTGGAACATTTTTGGTTGTTGATACTTTTTCGGATCACAAAACTAAAACGTTGATTGTGAAAAGTGGCCACTTTAAGAAACACAGAAAACCAGAGCAAGATACAGGCATCTGTCATTTAGTATGGTAGTATTTTCCAGAAAGTCAAATGTTTTGCTCTCAAAGTTGACAGTTTTCCAGTTGAAATCCTTTTTTCTAGTTTTTAATGAAAAGAAATTCTAGCATGTTTCCGGTGAACCTATCACCACTGATTTCATTGAATTTTCACAGTATGGCAAAGTGGTTATAAACAAGTATAACAAGCAATATTATATTATATATTATTTATACACTTTAATATAGCTGTGAACAACCAGTTTTAGTGTGTAAAATGACTTGTGCTTTATCCTGATGCCTTTTCTTAGTGTCATTAATGTTGTGTGTCTTGCTTTTTGAAGTCTGAATACTTTTCACAACATCTACAATGGCAACATTTGATCTAATTTGGAAGATGACTCAAGATTTTTCTTACACATAAAAATATTGTATTGAGTTTATTGATGCAGAGAGAACTTTATTCTATATATGAATTGGAAAGGCCATTGTATTTAAAGGCAACTACAATACATAAAACTTGGATATTAAACAACAAGATGGATTCAAATCAGAAAACACTAGCCTGAGAAATGGTGAAGCATACAATACCTGTTTGGGGATATAGTTAATGCCAAGTATGAGTTTTAAAAATAGTGAGAAATGACTAAATTTACTTATTAAAACAATGAAAACTCTAGGCAAGATTTTAAAGTATCCAGTGATGTGAAACCAGTAAAATTTGAAAATAAAGAGCTGAAATATCATTTCATATAAACCAAAATATATAGGAAATGAATCTCATTTTATGTTAAAAGGAATATTTTGCTTAGAATATATAACTCTCAAGACTTTTGAGCATTTGACAGTCTAGTCAGAATTTATGAGATTTAAGATAAAATAATTACACTTTGGAATAATTCAGCACATTTCTTTCAGAAATAGAAAGAAGCGAGAAGTAGGCAATGATATTTATAAGGGCATCATAATTGGACAATAAAGTTTATAAGTATAATCTATTAGATGTATAGAAGATCTTTTATCCAAATAGACAACATACATTTCTTTTAGTACCCATTAAGCTTGTATAAACTTATTTATTACAAAGCCACACAGGGATTCTCAACAATTTCAGAGAGTCAATATTATGTAAGTGTTTAGCTCTGAACAAAGTTAATATCCTCAATGTACACATCTATAACTGGCATATACAGAAATTCTTTGATGTTCACAGAGTTTGTGAGTACATAAAGAGATCATGAGATCTAAATGCTGGAGAAACTTGGCAGAATTTCTATCCTCTCTTCTCCCCCTTTTCTCACTCTATATACCAAGAAATTTAATTAGGGTTCAATAAATTTCGCAGTTTCACTGTACAGGTTTTCCTGGGACATTTACAGTATTTGTCAAATACATTCTACTTTTTTTTAGGATAATATAACTACCATATCCAAACTTAGCTAGGAGTATAAAATAATGGAACATTTTAAAATAATTCACTTATGATAATAACTACAAGCTGCTTAAATAAGACAATAGCCTTAAAATCTAATATTGTATAAAAATTATCAGGTAGCTTTGGTCTCATTGTCCTAAATATTATGAATAGAAAAAGTGAGTATCATCCATTCATTAATATATTTAAGGGAGCATATTGACTTGTTGAAGAATCACCTTAACAAATACAAAAATGTTTTGATGTAATCTAATAATTCATTTAAAATTATTCCACTCAGTAACGATAGAAAGCATTTTTCTGAGTCTAATACATGGTATCTGCCAATGTTGCAGTACATCATTGAAACATAGAAGAATCAAATCGGAATCAGAAACAAGTATGCCTGCTGTTGCCACCACTACTCTTGGGTGTACTGTTAGCATAGCCTGTCCTATGCAGAAAAGAGAGGAGGAAAAAGATTATTGAAGAGCAGTGACGCAATGAAGGATCCACTGATTGTTCTCATGCACCAGGAATAGCCAGTGTCAGAGAATAGTGAAGAAAAACAATTCTTTACCCACAAAATGACATAGTGCTAAGGAATCAATCTAAAATTAGATTTACAAGACCTTTATAAAGAAAAATTTAAGGGTTTATGGAACAATGTTCAAGGACAGATACATTGAAGAGATTAGGCACGTTCGCATATAATGACTAGATGTCATCAAGTTGTCAGTTTACTTCAAATTAATCTGTATATTCTTTGCAATTCCAGTGGAAATGTTAAGTATTTTGTTTTTGTGAAACTTGACAAAGTAAATCTAAAATTAATATATTTGATGGAAACTCCAGTAACAATTAAATTAATTCCTTTAGAGAAAAACAGAAAGAAGAAACAACTTCTATATGATGGTGTAATTTTGGGGTTAGAAAACTTGAAATAGTGATAGGTAGATCACTAGAACATTATATAAAAGCACAAAACTGACTCAAGCACCTGTGAAACATTGCAAAGATACAGTGTTTAAATCTTCAGGGAGATATTCATCTAGGGAAATTATACCGGAAAATATTTCTGGGTGTCTGTATTGAAAATAAAAGCAGGTAACAACATAGATAATATGAAAAGCCTATATTCATTATTTCTAAAACAATGAAGTCTCCTAAATTTCAGGGGAAAGCAGGAAAATACCTTTATGATTTGAGGGTAGAAAGAATTTATTAAATACAACAAAAAGTAGAAAAGAACAGATTGATCAAAGTAATATTAAAAATTCTACTTAAGACATCATAAAGTGAAGATTAATTTAGACTGAAAAGTGATAGCAGAAACATATTTAACATTAAGTAACTTTAATATTAAGACTATGTAAAGGACACATAAATTCATAAGTAAAGGATGAACAATTTAGAAGAAAAATGGGCAAAACCGAAGAAAGCTGAACACCAGGACAGTAAACCAAAATGATCTTCATACATAAGACACCATTAACTAACAATCAGAGAAATGTAAGTGGAAACAATCAAAGCTGGCAAGATCACTCCTGTTACATCAAAGGACTAGTAAAAGTGACAATTTCTTGTTAGTTAATGCAAGGCCATGAGAACCCATGTTTTTCCGTAACAATGGGAAAAATGTGTATATACAGAGCTCAGAGAGTTTTGTTGACTATGTACAATTTTTCTACTCTGTAAATTGCCTTTCTCTTAAACATAAATGTCTGTTTCATGAGTAAGAAGTTTTATAGGATCAAATATTCTTGACTGATAACTGGGATAGGCTGAAGGACTTCCTGCCAAAGATACCCACCGATAATCTTGGCAACGTGGGACAAAAGGACATTACAGATGAGATTCAAAGATCTTGAGAAGGGAAGGCTCTCCTGGTTGTTTCAAATGGCCTTGAAATGTCGAGGGTCCTTGCACAAGGAAGGCAAAGGGATGTGAGACAAAGGTGGCAGTGTGAGGAGGTGGTAGGTGGGAGAAAGCCAAAGTGATGCATCCCCCTGAGCCAGGAAACTAGAGCAGCCTCTAGAGGATAGAAAAAGAGAACAGTCGTCTTCTCCAGCTTCCGGAAGGAATGTGCCTCAGCCAGTACCTTAGTTTCGGTGGATTTTGAACTTCTTCAGTTCAAAACTGTACAAGGATATTTTTGTATTGAGTTATTAGATATGAGGTAAGAAACTAGTACAATACACATGTGGAGTGGAGAATTCTTGTTCCACTATTTTTTGCAAAATTGTATCAGAAAATTCTTCACTTCGGTGTAAGTCCTTTTCATTTCTCTTGACCTCCAGCAGATTATTCCCCACTGTCCAGTAAAATGCCCAGTGAGAAAAATCAAATAAGTATAGCGTCAGAGAAACTAAATTGCTTAGATGAAAGCAACTAAATGCATACTGCCTACCCCACCCCTGCTTGCCAAGTGAGTCCTTTCCTGAAAGGGTTTACCCTCACAGCCTGTTGCATTGTATATCTTCTTCGGCCCTCCTGAGAATCAATAAGTAAAAATGTAAATGAATCATTTGAGAGGTTAGACCTACGTTCTTCTCACTTGTATGTCGGGTATGCCATGGTTACCAGTGGCAACAACATTTAGCATGAAGGAAATGCCTAAATTTAGTCAAGTTTCTTGTCATTTCTAATCATGCAAATGAGATGCTTACATTTGGAAAGCACTCTGACCTTCTCAGCCGCAGGAACTGGGGCTTCTAGCAGGACTCCATGAGTCTATTCTGTGGAACTGTGTGTAGGAAAATGAGGGGGACAGAAGGTTTAGTTTCTAGCTCAGTGACAGATTCAGAGTGTCCTTATGCAGCTGTTGATCTGTGAGGTGATCAAAAGTGCCAAATGGCCTGAGAATAAATGACTGCAATTTCCAGTGTTCTTCCTAAGAGACACTGTGTTCCCGTGAGTTGCGGGAGCCAGGTCAGTTCAATTCAGCTGACTCGTTTTTAATGTCCTCTTGTCTCCGTGTGGGTGGCTGCCTGCATCTTTGGGAGGTGATGCGTGTGGGTTTAGATATAAGTGCTTGTATGTATTCCAAAGTGCTGATCGCATAGGAGGGGCCCAAGAGGGTATTAAAAAGGAGACGAAACGCCACAGATTTCCAGGTGGGAAAGACGTGCAACAACAACTGTGTCAAAGATGAGGTGGTGAGAGAAAGGAAAGACAAGAGAAGAGATACAGCTTGTGTTTCCATCTTGGCTTTGGGGGCACGCCAGGCTACATCGGGAGTTTCCGAACAATAAATTTTGGTAGGATTTTAGAAGGTTGTAATTTTATGGTCCATTCTAGTCAGCTGTACACAATGTCTACTTTAGACACCATATGAGAAAATGTGATTAAACTATCAAGTAGGAGATCACAATGGGGATGACAGATTTATAACTTATTCAAATCTCCTGGCTTATTTTTAAGGGTAGGTGGTTACTTGTTTTGCTCAAGTTTTCCTAATGTGATCGGTATCTGGAAGTTTAAAGATAAAATGGTCTTAGAAGATGAAAAACGTGAATGTATTTTGTTGTCATCTGCCTCAGGTGCAAGCCTGCCTGCACCGACCCATCAGGGAGCTGGTTTCAGTATTTTGTGCTCCAAAAACAATTTCCAGCTCTTGGCAAAATAAAGCACTCTTAATTCTTGTCATCCTGTAGCTGCAACCTTCTCCTGTGTTTATCTTTGCTTGTATTTGACTTCCATTATCCTATCGTTTGTTAGGTAGGTAAGAAAAGTGAGCCTTTAACCCACTAAGAGACTTGCTCAAGGTCTAAAACCTGTAAGTGGCAGAGCTAAGTGAGCTGTTTTTTATTTTTTGAGAAGATAAATCTATAGTGGTTAGTTACACAGGACTTTAAGAACTGATTAGAACTGGTATTATTTGATTTGTATGATCTTATCTGATGGGCGTATTCATTAATGTAGATCATTCTCCTTTAGACATATTTAGCTCTGATGTAATATCAATGTTTCTGTCTCTCTTCCCCACTCGAATTCAGATGCTGCAACCCCACCCCTTAAGATAATGGTATTAGGAGGTGGAAACTTTTAGGGTTCATTAGGTATGGGAGACAAATACTCATGAGTGAGATCAGTGCCTTTATTAGAGACGTTGCAATCTTTTTCCATTTAGATTAGAGCGAGAAGACAGCTCTACACAAGGAAGCAGGTCCTTTTCATACACTGAATTTGCTAATGCCTTGATGTTGGACTTCCAGACTACAGAACCGTGAGAAATAAATTTCTGTTGTTTATACGTCAGCCACTTGGTATGTATTTTGTTATAGCTCCTACCTGATTCAGACAGGCTCATACTCACCATCTTAGTTCATGGAAATTTTGTAAGCTAAGTATGATTGCCTGTTTGTTTGCGTGAGGTTTTGGATATGCATTTATGTATTTTGTATTTGTGCTTTTGTAGATGACAAAATATTTCTGGCACTAAATCTGGCTTCCTTATTGCCACTGGAGTTTGCTGAGCATCACATAATGACTAAGAGATTAAAAATATTGCTTTAAAAATTCCAAGTCTTGTATTTTGCTCTAACACATTCATTTAAGCAGCAGTGGTATGTTGAAATTATAATAGATGCTTAGCATGTTTTTCATTTTACTATTTTTTCTGTGTCTATAATTATACCAAACCCCAATGTATGTTTAATAATGAGTTTTTTAAAAGTAGTTTTAAAGGCACAAACAGTAGAATAGCAGAAGCTTGTAGCATAATAGCATTAATTTCTATATTCCTTTCTATGGTACATAACAGTTACTAGATTTAATCACAGGTATCTATCCCCAAGAAACTATTTGGTTTGAAACAATTTCAGATATAACATTTCCTGGATCTGTGTGTTTTTCAGCCTAGACTGTGGAAAAATAAGGATTATAGTTGGAAAGAGAGCTGTCATGTTTTTAAAATAAAAATGTTTATGTCATAATTTTACCACTGAAAAGCATATTCAGAAAGATTTTAAGCTTTATTTGTGCATGTGCGTGTGCATGCGTGTGTGTGTGGGGGGGCTTTGTTGCTCATTTCCCCCATGAACAGGTGTGAAGGCCATGTTTTGCCAGTGGGAGCCTGGGTGATTCATTAATTTCTTCTCACTTCAGGCAAGCAAGCTTATCTCACACCTGAGGTGCTTATACTGTGACCCACTCTAGGCTTATCTAGGGCCAGTGAAACCAGCCTCAAATAGCAGGAGAAAATATATAAAGATAAACTTCCTGCTGGGATATGTGGCTGCCAGTACTTCTCCCCTTAAAAGGGGCCAGGTATATTAAAAAGATCTCATTGTATCCAAACCAAATTCCATTTGAGTCCCAGATCTACCACTTAGTTGTATTAAATTGAGAAAGTTACCAAACTGTTGTAAACATAACTTTTCTCATGGAGAAAATGTAATGCTTTGCCAGAAGTTTGTGAGAATGGAAAATCATCATATACCCAGTACGTGGTGCATAGAAAGCTTTTGATAGATAGAAGCTGTTTATATAGGTGATATTTCCTTTTGCTTTTCCATTAAATGCCAGTCAGTCTGACCTATGGATATCCCTTTATTTTAAGCTGAGAGGATTCAACTTGACTGGGAAGAATATTTGGAAACCTAAGACAGAGTGTCCATGTAAAGTTTGCATAAGGAAACAAATCTGATCTCTCTGCTTTTTCTGAGAGACTCAATTTCTTTATTAAGTTGTAATTTAAATAGAAAACTGTACAGATTATAAGTCCACAGGTCAGTAAAGTTTTACTTATGTTTGTACCTGTGAAATCACTACCCAAGAGAAGAGCATAGAACAATTTCAGCACCCTGGAGAGATCTCCACGTACTTCTTTCCAGTGAATGTCCACTCTACCTAGAAGTAGCACTATTTTGATGTTTATAGCCATAGATTCATTTTTGTGTGTTCTTAAAAATCATGTAATACGTAACATTTCCTATCCAGCTTATTTTACTCAACATAATGTTTCTGAGATTTACCTATGTGTCAGCACTTCCTACAGCTTCTTAATAGACTACAGCTTCCACCTCTTGACTATATGAGCAGGTATTCTCTCAGAATTTATTTTAAAGTATTTTAAGTGAATTCCACCTCTTATTTCTCTTAAGTATATACCAAGAAGAGGGGTGGCTGAGTCATAGGAAAAATATATGTTTATTTATTTTTAGCATCTGCCAACCTTTTTGCACAGTGATTGCTCTAACTTCTATTTTCACTACGAGTGCAGGAGAGTTTCAAGGCTGCACATCTTTCTACACACTTACATTTTTTGTCTTTTAACTTTTAGCTATTTCTTGAGGATTTGTGGTAGCACCTTATTGTGCCTGTACTTTATATCTCTTTGAGTACACGTGACATTAAGTATCTCGTCCTAAACTTACTGTTCATTTAGATAACTTTGTGTGTGTTGCCTATTGACAGAACTAAAATTTGATCAAAACATCATTTGGGGGGAGCTGTGTTAAGGGCAGGTAAACACTTCACTGAAAGGTAATAAATCAAAAAATTAAACCCATGCAAACACACATCCATTTTCAAGATCCAGGCCAATTCACTGTAGAGAATTATAAAAAGATTTAAGTTGCAAAAGGGTCTCCTTCAGTTTGTTCCTGAAAGATCTTGCAATAATATGTTCCTATGGCTCACAGCCTGCCGGAACACAGACATCCCTGGGGGATATTTTATTGCTGTCCTCTGTTTTGTGCCTGGGGCTGGATGGCTGCTTGCACATGGCAGATATGATTAGGCATCTTAGCGCAAGACAGCTCAGAAGGGAGCGGTCTGACAGCTTCCCTTGTGTCTGTTGCTCCACTGAAGTATTCAGAGACCCTCAGGGTGACATCCGGTGAAAGGGGAGATTTAAGCAGAAAATATCAGTATGGCTATTATTTGGTGGCTGTTATTGAAAATGTACTTGAGGAAACAGAAAGCTGTAAGCAAAAATGAATTAGTGGACCACAGAGCTGTAGGATTTTAAAGGTAGAAGAGGCCCTCGAGATGATCTAGTCTAAAAATCTCATTTTATAAATGATAAAACCAAGTCTTAGTGAGATATGAGACTCCCTGAGATACTAACTCCTCCATTAATTCCCTAGTTAATGGAAGAGTTAGATTCCTGAATACGTACTTCATAAGAAGTACATTACCTGTTGAGTAAAATTAAATTCAACATGAGATGAAGCGCATACTTTTCCTCCTGAAAAGGTACTTATAATGCCAAGTAGTAAGTATCTATTTATTCCTCAAGTTAAATTGGGATTACCCTTATGGCCCTGCATTCCTTAAGGTAAGAATTTTCCACTTCTTTTTTTTTCCTCAGCACATATGTAGGCCTAGCATGAGATCTGAGCCCCTTCTACTAGGAAGAAAACTGCAAAACCAGGACGATATCCCTTGTTCACAGCAAGTATAATGGAAGAAGTAGTAGAATTATGCCCATGAAAGGATTTCAAGGTCATGCTGAAGAAAAGTGTCCCACATTTCTGTAAAAGTCTGGGAGAGTAAAAAGCTGGGGGCAAATTTCAGTATATCAAATTAGAAGTTGCCTGCTGCAAATCATGGAAATTTTAACAAAGCCTGAACCTTTATGATCTCATGTAATAAAAAATGCCTGGAGGCAGGGAATTTCCAGAGTTGGTTAATTTAGTGGATCAATGACATTAAAGGGACTCAGGCATCTTCCATCATTCCACTTGAAATTCACAGAGGACTGGCTTTCACTGTATGGTAGACAGGAAAATGTGCTACCTAGATCCCTCCTTCAAGGGCAGTCGGTTTTATGGAGTGAGATCAAGAGGCAGCATCCGGCTGTGGGCTTTTCGAAGGCAGTGTATTCCAGCTGCATGGAGCTGCCTTGGGTAATGCCTTTCTTCAGATAACTGAATAAAGCGGGCCTTCTCTGGAAGGCACTGGCCCTGAGCAACCTGTGGAGCTGAATGAGACTTAATTGGACCTGCATCCAATTTCAGTTGCTCCCTTGGCTGAATCCTACTTTCTCCCATTTCCTTTCACAGACCTCAAGCCATAATAAACACATTGCATTCTATCTTTATTCATAATATATGCTTGTGGCATTATCCATGGTGCTATAGCCTCTCAAGTTGACACTCCTTGCATCCGTGAAATTACTTCCTTTTCTCCTGATGGCATAAACAGACAATTCAGAGGTGGAAACGTGAGCATAACTGTCTTGTGTCCTGTTTGAAGAGTGAAAAAATTGCTCCAAAAAAGCACTCAGCTGACCTCCTTTCTTTATGTTTGCTGCAATTATGCCACAGGTAATGCCTGAACAAATCACTTCAGAAGGTGAATGACACTCCCTTGATTGGCAGAGATCAATCAAAGGTTATCCTCTTGGTCTTAGGTTGTGCCTTCCTCTTAGGAACATGATTGGACTGGAGACAATATATGAAATTATGGCTTTTGAAGAGGGAAGACAGGGGATGGAGGCAAGAGAACAAGAAATAAGGTCTGAATTGGTGTGTAATAGAAATGACTACACATCAGACATCTCAGGGTCAAGTCATGAGAAGACCCTGAGAGACAGAGTGAGGAACAGATTGCTGAACAGATTTTATGATTTATTAGTCAGTTGGGGATAGTGGTGTTAATTCTGCCCTTCTAAATCTTTCAACCTAAACTGTACATATGACGTTCAAGTGGATGTGTACAGATTTTAGTAAAGCCACTTCAAAATGTGTGGTAAGGTAAAGAAGATCCTGACAAACATTTTTCCCTTTCGGTTTGACATTTATAAAAAAATATTTTGTAAACACAGGCATTACAAAATCATTCAACTTCCTCCCATGGAAATTTACACTGATAAATACAGCTACATTAACATAAAAGAAAGCTCTAAATTAGCATAGATACATATCAAATTTTACTCTTACCAAAAATTGCTTTTTTTCTTAGAAAAAAATGAAGAAAACTTACCTATAAAACAGTAAGGGAAATAATAAATATTTTATAATTAAAATGAGAAGATTGTGTGTGGACTTATAAGACAGCTACCAACATGAGCAGTATTGTGGTCAGCTTCATCTGTGTCTTTAATTTGCCCTTTCGCGATCTGATAAAACTTGTATCTTCATTGAGATATGCTAGCCTTATTACACCCATAAAGCAATGCAAATATACATGCTCTAACCACCTTGCCTTTATTTCTGCCTTCTCCCTACCAGTTATTTATCCATATTTAAAAGAAAAATGAAGTCAGAAACTAAATATAAGACCACAGCTAAAAGATATAGTAGCAATTTACAGATATTCCATCAATACTGGATATGCAAGATAGTTGGATGAGTGAAACAGAGGTTTGCACGCAAGCAGATGGTAGCTGCTGTAACTCTACCTTCACATACCCTTTCACATCTGACAAGGTACACTGAAATGTAAATACATGAGAGTGATACTATCTTAAGACTAATTTTGAATCAGTGCTAATTTATACAAACATTCTTTACAGATTTTATACTTTGACCAATGCCACTAGTGACCACAAAATACAATAGTGGCATACCTCCAACGTTTTATTTGAATGATGTAAACTTCTGCTACAGAATAGTCTGCTTAATTCTGAGCATATCTTGTTTTAGCATTTGAGTTTTCTTTGTAGTTTTACATAAGATAAAATTAACAGTCCTTGATGACTTTCAGCACATTTATTGAAAATGTGTGACAATGTCTTGGAAATACCCTATCAAGTACCAAAATATTTTTTCACCTCAAGAATTTATTGTGTTTTTGATTCTTTATGCCAAGTTTTATATAAATCTTGTTTTAGATAAAGGAGAGGAGATATGAAGCAACCACTTAAGGATGTTACTTTAGTAGGAAGTGAGTGCATCAATCTTCTGGGAAAACAGGGAACTTCATTATTCTTTTTGTTTGGCAATTTGATAATCACTATTAATCAATCATACTGTCTTCTGCACTGAGTATTCAAAAACTCAAGAGAATAAGCACATACACACACACAACACACACACAGGACATGCACACTTTTAGATATGTCAACTGCTGTTATAATCCAGAGATGTTAGCGCTGCTCTTGGAAGTAGAAAGATGATTTGGAATTTATATACAGTTTCAAATGGGTGTCTCTCATTTGTTCTTTTGTGGTAGTGTCCTACAAAATGATTTTTATAGGTTTAATTTCCAGTCATTGATCCAAACTGATTATTCAGATATCTCAGTCTCATTGTGACTGAGATCTCTCAATGGACCCAGCTTTTGATGTCTCATAATAGTCACTGGAAATGAGACAAGGGCCCATTATAGTTGAGTAAATTGTGGTTATTCATCAGGCTAAAACTCCCAGTGAATGCTTTTCTATTTAAACTGCATTTTTTATGAATTTATTCTAAAACCGTAGTTTCTAGTAAGTGTAAATGTTATACTTTTGTGCCATATTTATTTTAAAGTTTATAGTATACCAAAAATTATTTGTTTAAATTATATACTAAGAGATTGGCAAGTAATCGTCCTGAAGAATAAAAGTATTATTGGTTGAGGATCCTTTCATTTCTTTAAGCTGAAGGCTTGAATTCTCAAAATTTGTGAAAAAGGTACCAAGGAGGACAGGCAAGAATTTTATCAAAGATTCAAATTATGCAAACAATAAATATGTGACTTATAATTTTGAAAAATGGAAAAAATGGAAAATAAAATCCCTCATTCTCTATATACTAAAAAGTAGAGTAAATAATGTGAAAAACTACATAGGATGAGAATCAAGAATATATAGCAAAAATGCATATTAATGTGTTAAAGGAAAACTATTGAGGTATAAGATGGTCATAAGATATAAACAGGATATTCATCAAAGGAATCACAAAAGATCAATAAGGCAAGACTCTAAATAGCATCATTACATAAGTATATAACATTTTAGGACAAGGTAAAGCAGTTAACATTATTTCAAATCAACAAGGTTAATAAAGCTGGACAATAGCAGCAGTTGGAAAAGAGGTAGAGAAATATCACCTCTCAAAGATACTACAAATGATAGTATAAATCAACCACCCTAGAAAGCAATTCTGCAATATCAAATATAGTTGAGTATTTACATATTTATTGTTCTCCTGATTATAGTTTAGAGAAATCTAACACATATCATCAGGAAATATATAAAAGGATATGTACATTCATCATTGTGGGCAACACCGCTATTTTAGAGCAAATTAGATGTCAACCATATGGGAAGTGACAGTATTATATTTCTGATCAAATATTGTTAGTTTCAGATAGTATACATTTCGGATAGCAGAGATGGTTAGATATTCTGAACTGTGCTTTATGCTAAGATGAAGAGCATAAAGAGATTACAACAAACGAGAGGAAGAATTACAGGAAGCAGTAAAAGGAGAGGAAATAGGGGGTCTAAATGTTTTGATCATAGCCATCAATATGAATTTATTAAACTCTTCAGCCAAAATGTGCAAACTATCAATTTAGGCTTTTAAAAACATAACAAACAAAACCAGAAACCAACAGAGCAAAACAGAAAATAAATGAAATCAGTTATATGCTATTTATGAAACCATCCTTTGAATGTAGGATCACATTTGGCATTTATAGCTTTAAATTCTTCTTTGGAAAATATTTAATTATATCTCATTTAGGTTAACTGAACATCTTATGTTTAATGAACTTTTGAGTATTGTTTTCTTTAAAGAGTTTTTTGTATTCAATTCTCTTACCCACTTTTCTATTACATTGTCTTTATCTTTTTTGCTGATTTATAGGGGTTATTATTCTGGTTATAAGTTTATTATAAATTATTTGTATTGAAAATATGTATTTCCATTGGTTATTTGCCTTTGTACTTTCTCAGATGTATTACAATTTTATTTTAACTGCAGTGTTTTGATATAGTCTCCTATATTACTTAGTATAAGTACTGACATTAGTATAACAATTGATATTACTATAAAAATTGGTCTAGAGTATAAAAAATAACATGACAATATTTCTAAAGCTTAACAATGATTTATTCTGTGAATCCTATATCTAGGCATGTACTCAAAAGAATGTGAGCAGCTGTTCACCATAGGTAAATGTATGAAATTTTTCATTATTTGTACCAGCCTAGACTGGGCACAAGTAAATGCATATCAACAGTATGCTTAATAAAATTATTGCTGTAGTCGTGGTTTATAAGGGAAAAGAATTAATACAGGACACATAATTTATAGGATTATTTTATAATATTCTCCCAAAAAGTCAAATGCAAAAGAGTGTAGGAGATCTTTTCACATACTAGAGACCCAAAGAATCCAGTTGAGGAATTAGAATCCACAGCAATGCCCTCCACAAGTCCAGCTAAAGACATAGAGCTCATGGCAATATCCTCCATGAGTCCAACTGGAGGCCCAGAGCCCACGACAATATCTCATGCAAGTCTGTATCAAGGATCTGTACTGAGAAGACCCAAAGGTCAGTGATGGAAGCTGCAAAGTCTTCAACTGTGCCAGCAGGCTAAAGGATCTGCACTGGAGCTAAGAAAGGACCAGAGCTTCCCCAAAGAGAACTACAGCCATCCTTAGTGACAGTGAGGACCCGGGCTCCTCTGACAATAAGAACAGCCAAATGCATATTAGGAAAACCAGCACAACAAGGTTCTCTAGGAGAATTAACAGCATACCTCATTCCCCTCTAGTTCTCTTTTTATGCTGTTGGCAAGAATTCTCAGGTGGGCCTTGCACAACTGGAACCACATTGATTTAGTTTGGCTCGGTGTTACAAGTTGACCATTCGTTATCCCACCACAATTATGTTATATTCAAAAGATAAAAACAAGAACTGCACACTTGCTGCTGCATACATGTACAGGACTGACCAGTGTGGGCAGGAACCCAAGTCTTGCCCCTCAACCAGGTATACACAATAATTTAACTGAATGAACTATTGCTACACTCAAACACTTGAATAAATTTCATACAATTTTGAGCAAAATCTTCCAGACCCCGTATACGCTACACTTTCATTCATACAATAATTTAAAACAAACCAAACCCTTCTATGGTATCAGAATTCAAGGTAAGAATAGTAAGTGAAAATCAGTCCAAGGAGTTTTTCTGGGTATCAGTTGACTTCTGCTGAACTTGAGGTGGTTATATCAGCACGGTCATTTTATGCTGCATTGTTTAGCTATGTGTGTATAGTTCAAACACTTGTGTTTTAGTATACTCTACTTCAGTAAAACATTACTTTAAAATATAGTTAATAGATGTTAACGTTTGCTACATATGTGTTCCTGATAGACAAGTAGGTGCTTGTTTTATTAGGCGCTATACATTTATCAATTTGTGAAATAATTTTTAAGCAGCAATAGGAAAAGTAAGTAAAATTGTTCGCAGGCGATCATTCCCTTGACAGACTTGAGCCATAAATGTCAGGTAATTTTATCTGCAAAGGCGACAACTATAAATGAGTGTATTAATAGATGAGTTACTATAACAATGTGTACTCTAACCTTCCACTTTCCTTGCCGTGCTCACTGGCTCTCGCATCCTGTTAAAGACATCCACCGTTTCATTATTTGAGGCTCCATCTATGCTTTTGTGTCTGTGTCTATCAAGCTGTAACTCTTAACTTTTTTCTCCATAAAGTGATAATCTGTGTGGCGATCTGGTTCCTCTGGGAAGAATATTTATATTTAGTATTGATTGGTAAGTACATAACTTTCAGAGTAGAAGAATCAGTGCTTCCTAACTGCAGCCCCTCTTCCAGGAAGCTGTATATTCATAAGCTAAGCATTCATGTTGGACAGTGTCAGAACAGAGGCATAGAACACTGACTGTTTTTTTTTTCTTGTGATCAAAAAGGTCCTGTCCCCTTTATATTCTATACAGTTGGAATATAACTAACTGCAATAACAAAGTACCCTAGGGGCTGGGGATATAGCTCAGTGGAATAAGCGCTTGCCTAGCAAGCGCAGGGTCTTGAGTTCGATCCCCAGTACCGCAAAAAAAAAAAAAAAAAAAAAAAGTACCCTAGACTGCGTAGGTTACAAAGAACAGAAATTTATTTCTCACAATTCTGCAGGCTGGAGGTCAGAGCCCCATGAGGACCCTCTTCTGGATTGGAGACAATTTCTCTTATATCTTCATATGGCGGAATAACCTAATCATTGCTCAAAGGCTCTCCTCTTGACTCTGTCATTTTGGGGACTGGGATTTTCACATGTGAACTGGAAGGACACAAACATTCAGTCCATTTCAATAACTACCCATGGTCCCATATCTTTTTGTGTGTGTGTGTGTGTCTTTTTGAGACAGGATTTTGCTGTACAGTTAAGACTGACCTTGAACTCAATTTGTAACCCAGGCTAGCCTCAGACATGCAGTGATTCTCCTGTCTCAGCTTCCTGAGTTCTGGAATTACAGGTATGTGCCACCATACCTGGCCATACTCCCATATGTTCTCCCAGTCTTGTTTTCTAATGCATATGTTGAATTTTTAAGGATATATACATATCTATGCATAAAATATAAGAATATATGTAAATATTTTGTAATTCTTTTCCTTTTTCTCTTTGAATGGCATGAATGTTTTTATATAATTATGCATCCAAACTTGTGTAATTCACAGAAATTCAATAACTGTATAGAATATAAAGGGAACATCATCCTGAAGCTGTAGTTATTTATCTGATCCATATGAGTGTTTGGCTGCCTGGGGAACAAGGTACATAAGTACTCACTGTTAGGCTGCTTTTTTCTTTGTAAAATGGTTCGAATTTGACAGCAAGACTTGGATCTATTCTCCTTTTGAAGAAATGCGGTGCAACTTCCAAAACAGAAACTGAACCTATTCAGTCAGGAAGGGGCTGCGCTTTGATTCAGAAAGAGGGGAACTACTGACTCTTCAGTGACATTCTTACCAGGACTGCTGCCCCACCCCAGCGGTTTCCTAATTTACCTTTTCTAGATTTCAGCTCACCTCACATTGCCTGTCTCTCTCCTTCCCTCTTTCACCCTTCAATACAGACAAGCACGATCAGTTGCTGTAGGAATTACTTATATGGACTTAGTCTCACTTTTTTCCAAAGCTAGTCACAGAAATGAACATTAATCCAAAGTTACTTTTTGGGTGTCTTTTACTCAGTGTTTATTTATAGTTTCGGTTTAATTTTAGAACGCTTTAGAAATGGCGATTGCGTACTTTATGATTAGCTTGACAGAGAATACATAAATGGGTCTGTTAGTGCCATATTAGTTTAAGTTAAAATAAACACATTTAAATTGTAATTTTAAGCCAACTGTGACTAAATCCAAAGATGTTAATGTTCTGCTTCAAAATATTTCATCTGTTTCAAATTAAATAAAAAAGTGGCAATCTCTATTGATAAATGCACAGAAAGCTACTTAGAGAGATATAACTTTGGAAGTTTAGTGTGTTTCAGCAACAAAGAAAAATTATGAGCTTATACTATCAGTGTACTTTACTCCTTCTGGTAGGCTGAGTACATGAGTACTCTACATAAATATAATAAAAAATTAAATACATATAGAGACATTTCTGACTCAGTAGGTATATTCCCTGATAAAAATAAGGACAAAGGGACTTGTTGGAAGACTGTGTACAACATGGAAAGGTGACTGTGTTCTACACTTTAGAGATGTTATTCACAAAGGAAAATTAGCTATGCCTATCTATCTATCTATTTATCTAATCTATCACCTATTTATTTATTTTTTACAAGTTTTAAAAATTTTCATTAGTACATATTTGCGATAAGTAACAATTACATTCATCATGGAGAACTGGTATAAGTACATAATACATCTTAGTTCTTTTTATGTCCCCTTGCCTCCCCGCCTTCCTCTGTCCCTCCCTTCCTCCCTCTCTTTTGTTTTTTATTATTTTAAAAGTAAAAGAACAAAAACACTAACAAACATACGCACAGTAGCACAAGAACAGTACAAAAACTGAACTACAGATAAGGTGGCAGGTGATCAACAATGGTTGTTGTATTACACGTTGGTACCTTCAAAGTGTATATACTCAGGACAATACAAATAGACATACAAGACTGATCAAACAACTAATCACCGATTGTTTCCCACATCAATACGACATGAGACAACAGTACAATCATGTCAGCCATCCCGCACATACATACATACCTGCTCAGCTGTCCTCCTCTTCCTCTTCTTGCCTTCATCCCAATTGCATTCTACCCTTGAGCAGTCTCCCTTCATACCTCCCGATCTATATTCTCACCTCCAGGTTCCTACACTAATGATACTATATGCTGTTTGCACATTCACATCTGATTTACCTCACTTATGAGTATGGTCTCTAATTGTGACCATTTGCTTATAAAAAACTCTAGATTTTCTTTACAGCTGAATAATATTCCATTGTGTAAAAATGCCACAGTTTTTTAATCCAGCCCTCTGTGGATGGACATTTGGGTTGTTTCCATGATTTAGCTATTACAAATTGTGCTGCTATAAACACGGGTGAACATATATCACAGTGATATGCTCTTTTCAGATCTTCTGGGAAAATACCCAGAAGGGGAATAGCTGGGTTGGCTGGGACCTTCAGACCTCGTTTGCTGAGGAGTCTCCAAACCGATCTCCACAGTGGTTTCACCAGTTTGCATTCCCACCAGCAATGCAGCAGAGCTCCTATTTCTCCACAGCCTCACCAGCATTTGTTATTAGATGATTTCTTGATGCTGGCCAGTCTTACTGGGGTGAGATGAAATCTCAATGTTGTTTTTATTTGCATTTCTCAAATGACTAAAGATGTAGAACATTTTCTCATATATTTATTTGCCATCTGTATTTCTTTATCTGAGAAGTTTGTATTCATCTCAGATGCCCATTTCTGGATTGGGTCTTTGAATTTGGACAGGTTCATGTTTTTTAATTCTTTGTATGTTCTAGATAGAAGGCCTTTGTCTGAGGGACAGTCAGTTAGGATTTTTTCCCAATCTGTAGGCTTTCTTTTTACTCTGCTGGTGATTTCTTTAGATGTGCAAAAACTTTGCAGTAAGATGAGGTCCCAGTTATTGATTCTTTGAAGTGTTTTCCTTGCAGTTTGATTTTTGTTCATGAACTCTCTGCCCACTCCTATGTCTTCAAGATTTTTGCCTATTTTCTCTTCCAATAGGTTTGGTGTATCTGTTTTAATATTGAGATCTGTGATCCATTTTGACTTCAGTTTGGTGCATGGTGATAGACTTGGGTCTATTTTCAGTCTTCGGCAAGTGGCAAGCCAAGTTTTCCAGCACCATTTATTGAAGAGGCTATCTTTCTTCCAGTGAGCTTGTTTGGCTCCTTTGTCAAATATTAGGTGGCTGAGTGTTTTTGTGGTTGTGGCTGTATCTTCTAGTCTGTTCCATTGATCCTCAGGTCTATTTTTGAGCCAGTACCAGGTTGATTTTATTACAGTAGCTTTGTAGTATAATTTCAGGTCAGGGATTGTGATTCTACCTGACTTGTCCTTATTGCCCAGGATTGCTTTTGCTATTCTGGGTCTCTTCTGGTTCCAGATGAATTTGAGGCATATTTTCTCTAGATCTGTGAGGTATGTTAACGGTAGTTGATGGGAATTGCATTGAATCTGTACAACAGTTTTGGTAGTATGGCCATTTTCACAATGTTGGTTCTTCCTAACCATGAGCAGGGAATGTTTTCCATTTATTGAAATCCTCTTCGATCTCTTTTTTCAGAGTACTGTAGTTTTCATTGAATAGATCTTTTACCTCTTTTGTTAGATTGATTCTCCCTAACTCATTTCTGGAGGCAAGTATCATACTAATACCAAAACCAGAGAAGGACGCAACCAAGAAAGAGAGCTACAGGGCAAACTCCCTAATGAACATAGATGCAAAGATACTCAATAAAATACTAGCAAATAGAATGCAGTGAATCAAAAGGAAAATTATACACCATGACTAGGTTGGATTTATTCCAAAAATGCAGGGATGATTCAATATTTGCAAATCAATTAATGTAATACACCATATCAGTAGAGCCAAAAACAAAAACCACATGATTATCTCAATAGATGGAGAAAAAGCTTTCGATAAAGTCCAACATGCATTCATCTTAAAAACCCTAGAAAAAATAGTATAGATGACCTCTACCTCAATTTAATCAAAGCCATCTATGACAAACCAACAGCCAACATCATACTAAATGGACAAAAACGGAAAGCTTTCACTTTAAAGACAGGAACAAGACAAAGATATCCACCTTCGCCTTCGCCACTACTATTCAACATAATTCTAGAAGCATTAGCCAGAACAATTAGACAAGAGAGAGAAATAAAAGGAATATGGATAGGAAAGGAAGAAGTAAAAGTATCGCTATTTGCAGATGACATGATACTTTTCATGGAAGACCCCAAAAACTCCACAAGAAGACTGCTTCAATTAATTGACAAATTCAGCAGAGTAGCTGGATACAAAGTCAACACCCAAAAATCAATAGCATTCCTATACACAAACAACAAACAGACTGAGAGAAATTAAGGAAACCATACCTTTTACAATAATATCCAAGAAAATATCACCTTTTTATTTTCCTACCTACCTCAATGTTTCATCATGATCCAAACAATTTTCTAAGTGCTTTGAAATATTAACTCGTGAGTAAGTGAGAGATATTTACATGGGAGGAGGTAAATATTCCTTTGTATTTCTGAACTAATAAAATTTATCAATCAGCTTAATTTTTTAGAAAATATAGTTACAATGTCATATGAGTGATGAAATTCAGGAAGACGTGGTAGTCAACAGAAGCCAAAATCATGTCTATTTTTCACATATTTTTCATGAATACAACATGGGCATCAACTCCAAAGATTTCAAGTTGCTATTAGAATCAGTGATTATTTTATTGTTTCTGGCATCATTTTTCTCTCCAAATCCCCTAATGTGCATTTGATTTTCCTCTTTAATGACCATCCTTGATTATCACCTCCTAGAAGGGATGACCTTCTGAAATACTGTGAAATAAAGTTGAAATTATTTTATTTTCCTCAATTATCTCAGAGTTTCAATTATCTCCTGACTCGGTGCTATCAGGAACATTAGGCAAGGACCAGTTATCTTTGTTGATACCAATTTTGAAAATTATGAGGATTAGAAAGAACAACTCATTGGCAAATTATTATAATATTCATGACCAGCAATTCTATTGCTGTGCTTTCAGGTGAGATTTTTTAAAGTAGTACTTGAAATCCGAATAATAATAACTAAAATACTTTAAGAGGTAGGAGTTACAAAAAAGAAGAAAATGGTTCCCAAAGCAGGTTTATCTTATATACCCCAAGACTAGGAAAAAAAATGTCTAGAACAAGTTGTCCAACAGAACTTTCTGTGATATATGGAAATGTTCTATCACGTATATTGTTCAATACTGCAACCACTGTGCCTGTGGACTTTGAATAGCTGGTATGCAGGCTAATGGGATTAAAGAATGGAGCTTTTACTTTTATTTAATTTGCATTATATGTAGCTGTAATAGTTAGATTTGTCTACTAGCTATTGTATTGGACAGGGTAGTTCTATGAATTCTGTTTCTGAAACTTTAAATTATAAATACTTCTCCATGATGAGAAAATTTAATGCAGAATTTAAAATTTCTATATTTTATGTTATACACTATATGTTATTATATCTTAAAATCATGTGCAAATTACAATAATTAAAGGAAAGAGGTGTCTGGCTAAGTATATACATTTCTCAAATCATATTTGATACTATGCTTTAGTATTTTAACGTTTTTCTCTTGAGTCAATATTTCTAATTGTAAAAGAACTGCAGCTACAAATATGTTGAAATATGGGTATATATTAGATATTAAAAAACTTTAACAAAATTTCACTTGTTTACTGAGAGTTTATTTTTAAAAAGTTTTTATTAAGAAATGACATACATTCTGTAAAATTCTATTTAGAGTACGATTAAATACTTTTAGTATATGTACAGAGGTGTGCAACATTCAACATAATTAAATTTTAGAACATTTTCATCAACCACATAAGAACTCTCATACCCATAAGTAATTGTCATGTATTTTCCCTTCAGTCATCTTTCTCTCTGTAGATCTGCCTGTTTTAGACAAATTTTATGAATGAGATTATATAATGCATAATATTTTGTGACTTCCCTAAAAGACTAAATTATTCACCCAACAGACATACTTATTTTAAACTCAAGGAAATAAGTAAATGTGGTTAAAAATAACAAATTTCACTTAAAATAATGTCTGAAATTTTCTGGAGAAGAAAACCTAATAAATGAGAAGTACAATAATTTAAAAATGTCTACCAAAACAGTAACTAGAAACACAGCTTGTAAAGTACTCCCTGCTGCCTGTAGTCCGTACACCTATAACGTGCAGAGTGTGGGAATGATGACAGAAGGAACTGCCACGGGGAGCTTTGCATCTTCAGTGGTCAGTTAGGGGAAGATTCTTCTTTCCTTTTTGTCCCCCAGCACTGGGAATTGAACTCGGTCTTCATAGTGCGATACATCTCCAGACATTTTCAAATTTTTTTGTTCTGAGACAGAATATAAATTGCTAAATTGCCTATGGCCAGGCTGGGCTTGAATTTAGGATTTTAGGCTTCCAGGTTGCTGGGATTACAGGAATATGCCACAATACCGAACTTGGCTTACTCTTTCAGAGGGAAGTTGAGGCAGATCTGTTTCTTCCCATTGTCTTAGTGTTTTGCATTTATAATGTCTTTTAGCTTTTACCTCCTTCATTTCTACCTGCATTCAAATACGTGCACAGTAAAGGTGGCTGGAGAGAAGCTTCCTCCTACAGAAGTGGTGCAATGAGCTATTCAAAATTCTTCCTCCATGAGGAATAAGTAGGTCTGTACTACTGGCTTACACTGGCTCCTTCTTCCTGTAAAATGGTTCTTAACTAGAAGCCATCTCAATCTCTCATGCAAATATATTTCTAGCAGGTTAGACTCTGTAGTTTGTCACGCTTGTGCAGATATGTTGGCATAGCAGTTCTATGTGGGATAAACAAGCTGAGAAATTCTCTACTTCTATTGTACCTTAAAGGCCACTCAGAGGTGACTAGAGATAGAAGTCTCTGGGTCATCCATCTGATGGTGAGGCCAAGCACAGTGACTTTTACCACCCAGAATTTTGCCTACTATGGGATTTGAGTGTTTGTTTCATCATTAGATTTTTTTTCCTCATTTCTGTAATGCTAGTTTGTCATTCTCCAGAAGTTAAAAACCACTTGTCTTATATGACTTCTTACAACTCCACTTAAAGTAGAAGTAGAAGTAGACGTAGTAAAATGCTTGTCTAGAAAGCTTATTTTGAGAAGGCAGCAAAATAACTAGTTGGAAACTCAAATATTTGGTTAACCACTGCAAGGAAACCACTGAACTTCTTGGTACTATATGAAACAAAAAGGATCGGTTAGCTGGATTCTACTTTTAAATTTGCTGAATTACATCAAATGAGTCCTTTGTGTGTCCAAAAGTACTTACTGCATTATACAACACTATATAAATTGAGTAAAATACTGCTAAGTCATGTCACTGACATCAAGAAAAAAAAGGATAGTTTATGATTTCTTAAAAGTTTCTTCAAAAGAGTATTTTAAAGTATTTTAAAAGAGCCAATGTAAATCCAGTTTTAGAGCAGGAGAAAAAAGTTTCTGCTTCCAGTGTTTGTAGATGTAGCAGAATCCAATTCTGACCTTGAATTTTGTTAGGTCACTGAAATATTAAAGGTTAGGTTTTATCCACAATCGTTCAGTTTTTGGCCTTTAACCTTGCTGTATGAACAGATGTGACCAGCATACAAAAGATAATTCGTGAGGGCCCCAGCAAGGTAAGAGCAATGGCTGTTGGCGGCTGTGCTTCCTTGGGGGATTAGCAATCTGACTCAGGACAGATACGCTCATTTCTGGGGTTGGAGAAATGTAATGTTTCTCAAGTTCATGTGTTATTAGTGCCATTTCTCCCTCCTTTCCTGCAGATTATATAAGACATAGAATGCACAGAGCTATTCTTATAACTACAGATGTTGAAGATGACTTGAGCATATATCCTGAGGGCTTTATCCTGTCCCCTGTTAGTTTATTCTACTCCCATTAGTGAGTGGTTAGAGACAGAGTTGTAGACTGGCTAAAAGTCTCCAACTAGATGTGATAATGTCATAATATATAGTTCAACACTGAGGGAAACAGAGACCTTGGAACCACTTACTCCTTCCAGACCTTGGGGCTGTATGCTCCTGATCCCAGGGTGGGGACTTAAACATTTGAGAAAGAAACCTGGCAGTCACATAGAAGTGGTGAAGAAGTGCACTGCCTACAGTTCAACTGTAGTTGGTGGATTCTGATATTGGGTGAAACCATTGTTTTCTAACCTTTAAAAACTTTCACCTCCCTGTTGCCCTGGATGGACTCCAGCTGGAAGCATGAATACAGTACCTATTGCTCCATGCTTACAGGTTCAGGATTCTACATAAACACCTCAACAGGCATTGGAGATAAAACAGAGCGCTCTTATTGTTGTTATGCTATCAGAATAGGAACTTACAGGTGAACAATACCAACAGAGCATTATATGCAACTACAAGGGACATACGGATTCTGAACATAGCCTACCAGAAGATACGACTAATTTCAGTTTGTGGTAGTACAAATAGCACAGTCCAGTCAGTGATGTTTTAACTTGGATGCTGAAGAACACATAGGAATTTTCCAGGTAGTAAGGAGCAGAAAGGGAATAATAATAGAGTTTTGCTGAAATAATGTCGTAGGAGAAAAGTAGACATTGACATAAATACACACACACACACACACACACACACACACACACACTCACCAAACCCCAAACAAACAAAGAAAACAAAAAATCTTTTCACCTTCTCAGTCCTCAGCTCTATTAGATCTTGAAATGTAAGAGCCCTGTGTGGGTTTTTATTTTCTTTTATGCTGTTCTGTAAGTTGATGTATGTGCAGTGTCAAATGGAGTTTGTGCTCCAAATTTCCTAAACTATCCATCTTCAGGTGTTTTTTAAATTTTGCTATTTGAGTGATGACAGTAGACCCACTGACCTCTCGAAAGGTTGGTAAGCCAAAGAGAAAACAGCAGCAGCAGACTGTGAGTGCTGTTTGTAGAAAAACCAGCTCACTTAGAGTAATTACATGGGAACATTAGAGGAAAAGTATGGACTGAATGTCCGTCATTTATTAGTTTACAATAAAATGAACTGCAATCTATGGATAGTGGCTAGTGATGACATTTTAAATTAAAACCTTTGGCCTTGGGGACACGAACTCCTGACACCAGGGCCTGTGTGCATGCTGAGTCACTGGAATTGTGGATCAGTGCCTGCAACTCAATTTCTATTGTTCTGCACTCTTTAAAGTGTGTTCTGTCCAAGACTCAGCTTGTTCTGGCAGAACAGTGCCTTATCGAATTTTGCTTGATTTGCTCTTCCTTTTGGGTCTGATTAAAGTTTCCTACTCTTTTTACCACGCTTTGTTTCTGCTTCAAGGGGAAAGCTTAGCACAGATTGATTTCCCCTGCGAATTTTTCCCCACTATGTTTCCTTATTGCAGAAGCACTGGTGGATAGAGATGTGGCCCTATGAGCAGACAGTACCAACAGCTCTGGTTAATAGACTAAGAGTCACTAATCCTTGTATACTCTTTGCCCAGTGCTCTAAGTGCTTTTTATGAATTAACTCCATTTTTGCAAAGACTAAGAAGGTAAGTATTATCTTTATTGTTAGGTTTTCTGGTGCAATCAAAACCAGAACAAAGTAAAAAATGCCTTATTGCAGGTGCAGAGAAGATGGCCGTAGGGAGGAGGGTTGTGGAGCTTCTGAGAGCAGGACCAGGAGAACAATGGCTATAGAAGGCTAGGCTGGAGATGAGGTTTAGGGGCAGTGTGTGTGATGAAGAAGGCAATGATTGGGTAAACTTGTGGCTCATGATTGGGCAGTTTTGTGCAATATGGCGGTTAGTGATTGGGAGGGTGCAGGGCAGAAGAAGGGAATCAGGATGTTGTAAAAGGGAAGTGGCCTCTACCATATTGGCTTGCCACCACAATGACTTAGCAGAGTTTTTATTAAGGTGGAGAAACCCATCAATTAGTATGTCTACCTTTCAGATTGAGAAATAGAGGCACAGAGAGAATGAAGATCTCTCCAAAGCCCAGAGTTAGTACGAGGCAGAGCCCTTTAGTCATTTTAGTTGTCTGTATGTCTAACCTCCGTACTCTTTATGTCCTGACTTTAAATGCCAGAGACTTTAAGTAAATTAGCACCTTTACTGCTCACAAACTCCATAGAAGGAAGTTATCTAACTTCTAACTTTCTTATGAGAATGCTAACATTCATAAAATTTATATAATCAGCAGAAAGGTGCACAGCTGGTAATTGGCTGAGATACACTTTAGTTGTTAGTGTCTCTCATCTCAGTGACCTTGTCCTTAACCACTACACTGAGCTTCTTTCCCTTCCCTTCCCTTCCCTTCCCTTCCCTTCCCTTCCCTTCCCTTCCCTTCCCTTCCCTTCCCTTCCCTTCCCCCCTTTCTCATACAGCACACTCTCTTCCTTTCTTCCCTCCCTCTCTCTTCCTTCCTTCCTTTCTTTCTTTCTTTCTTCCTTCCTTCCTTCCTTCCTTCCTTCCTTCCTTCCTTCCTTTCTTTCCTTCTTTCCTTCTTTCCTTCTTTCCTTCTTTCTTTCCTCCTTTTTGCCCTCTCCTAAGTGTGATCTAGAGTTTAGTTCACAGATTTCCCATTTTTTCATGAGCAATCTTATTCTGGCTCATGGTTTTAAATATCTGATGATTCATACCTTTGACTTCTTCCATGAGTTTCATATTCATATATATTCTGGGGGAGGTGGTATGCATACATGTTTTTTTTTTCTAAAGACTCAGCTAGTAAATATTTCAAGGTTTGCAGGCATTGAGGGAGGTCTCCCATGGGGTAGAAGCCTTGAGGGTAGGAATTGAGCCTTGTTCACCCTGACATTCCTAGGATCTAACACCACATCTATCAAATGTCCTCAGAGAATTGCTAATTAGATAATTTAGGAATAAATGCAAAACACAGACTTGAAAATATGAGGTTGAAAATCCTGTATATTGAGAAATTTTCCTGACCTATTTTCTAATGCACATTCACTGTTTAGGGCAAAGAGAAAAGTTTTTCTCAAAATTTTGATACCTCTGAAAGAATAGGTTTTCTCTCTTTGTGAAAATAATACTTTTAAAATAAAAAAAATTTGAAAAATATCTCATCATTCCTGTTATTACTTTTGATGCTTATATTTAATTACTAAAGTGTTCGTTGTCAGACCAATTTGGGCTCCAGTAGTAACACTGCCTGCGAGTAGTTTCAGGACAATATACAAGTTCTTCCAACGCACTCAGCAGCAGCTTCTTTCTTTGTAAATAGGAATTGTATTATAAACCCTTCAAAATGTCACACTGTTATGAAGATTAACAAAATGTGCTCAAAGTAATGTAGTGTTTCATACTAGTAGCTGCTCAATTAAAGGAAGTTTTTCTTTATGGAATTAGCATGCGTTTCTAGTATCTAGTTGTAAGGAATTAGAAGCAGCATATCCAGAGAGTGGTGGTAGCATGAAGTTACTACTCAAGTGTTTGCTTACGAAGGACTGAGATAACTGATACTGACTTACGTTAAAGCAAGTTTCCAGCACTGTATTGAACTGAAGCTAGTTCTGATTATCAACTAAAGCACTTATTGAGGCTGGTGTTAGGTTAGGTGTGGGATCAGTGAAGAGGGAGCCCCTAATCTGAAGAGCATATCATTAGTTAACAGGAGAAGATACCAAATCAGATGGAAGACAGTGTGCATTTTACATGGATAGCTAAACCTTAAAAATGTGAATACACTTTAGAGGGCAAAAAGAACCCTTCTAGCACTACAGTCTTTAAAAGCTCCACTTCTGTTAGAGTTCTCTTCTTCAAAAATCGCCCTTCATTGTCTTTCATTAAACAGATAGTGAAGAATAGCAGAGAGTGCTGAGGACACATTCTCCCTGTGTCCCATGGAACATGCGCAATGCCTGGCATACTGCACGTTCAGTAAGAAAGGTTAGGTGGATAAATTCATAAAACATGTAAGTCACAGAATGTGGAGGCAGTATAGGATGGCAGTAATATTATTGGTCATCTCTCCCATTCTTTTTATATATACCTTAAAGAAATTTCATTATCCATCACTAAGGAATGGAGAAAAAGAAAAGGAACCACATCAGCATGACTTTCATCACAGCATAAACTCCACGAAGATATTGATAAATTTTAATTATGAGTTAACCAACGTGAGGAACAGCATAATAATAGCTGAAGGAAACATCTTGCTAGACCATTGGTCTAAAAATTTATTTGAAAGCAACATGGCTTCTTTAAGTACTATTTCTGAAATTGAATCCTGTTCAGGTGAGTACTACTGTGATGGTAATGTGCAAAAAAATTAGCTGGGCATCATTTTTAAAGTCAGAGTTGTTCTGGAGGTCTGGTATGGAACCTGAGAGCTTGCATTTCTCATAGGCTAGAAGATAATGCAGGTCCTGCTGGGTAATAGACCACATTTTGAAAATCAAGGGCCTGGCCTTTGTCCAACCTATCTCAGCTCCTTTGCTTTACAAAAGTCACTTCTGGCTATTTTGGTGTCTCCATGACAATTTCTACCAACTTAAAAACCAGCACAGGGTAAATTTTATGAATATGTATCAATAAATTAATCTCCCCCCTGCCTCTTCTCTGGAAAGTGCTACAAAATAAATGCAACCTTGAGTGATTTCTACATTTGAGGAGAGCTTTGTGTCCTCCCAAATGCTACTATATGTTCACAGAGTTTGGTCACATCAATATCAAAATTACTAATTACAGATCATAATCCTCATAGTAATCATGAGAGATTACTTGTAAACCATAAGGAGATTCAGAATTCTAATCAGACTTCACACACTTAATTTAGCCACAAAGAGTCGCATGTAATCCTGGGAAATTTTTATAGGGCATTCAGAATGAGTATTACATGGAAACATAAATGAGGGCTATAAAAAGTTGGTTGTTAAATCAGGTTTGAGTCTATGCACATTTTTAACAATGCAATATTCTCAGAATTTTTTCTTTAATTCTTTAGGCATAAGTTAAGAAATGTTATTGGTTAAATGGGTCTTAAATGTGATTTAAAGTAAATATATTTGAAAGTGTTAACAGTTAATGAACATACAGTTGAATTTTTAATCAAAATAAATTGTGTTGAATTTTTTTCAGTTTTATTCCAACATTTTACTTGGTAATGTCCTTCCCATTACAGATATGTTGTACCATTATTTTGAACATCTTTTCACTCAACAATGCGTTGATTTTTTAGAAAATAATTTTAAAACACAGCACCAAGCATTTTCTAGTGCTTGAAATAGCTTGCAAAATGAGGCACTGAAATTAAAAAAAACTACTTAACTATTGTCTAAAGATAAATAGGAAAATGTTAAGGAAATACGTTCCCAGGTGCTTTGGAGAGGATAATATGGATGTGGGGGGGAGGAGTCTTCTAAAAGTTATTTTATTGTCCAGCAATATGTATTCTCCCCTAAAGTGACTTTAACAAAGAATTTCTTTTTTCTGAATTTAACTAGAAAGACAATCAGATCCAGGCTTAGAAAATGATCCAAAATTTTGACTTCTTTCAAACTCAAAATATTTCAGGTCACTAACTGCCCAAGGGAAAGACACAATTTAGTATAAAATTACCAGGCCACACTTTGAACTGGAGTTTGAAGAAACTGACAAAGAAAAAGAACCATTGGAACAAGCTCTCTGTTTTTCTGTCTTCCTTGGGCATTATTAAGTCTGTCCTGAAAATATTGAAAACTGCCTTACATGAGAAATGAGAGGTATATAATGAAAAAAAAAAAAAAAGAAGGCACATGCTATAATATGCTAAAATGGCAAGATTTAAATAGACATTTTATTTGGGCATTGCAAAAAATATGCACTCAGCTTTTGAGAAGAATCAGGCAAAAATTGGCAAGTGAAAGACTGGTGGTGGAGGGCAGCAGTGTTTATTTTCCTGGTCATACTTTGCCAAGAAGTAAAATAATTCCTGATAAAATTTGGCCTAGCCAGGCTAGGTGTTTTGCAGAAATTCTCTCTTCCTCCCTTCCTCACTAATGTTTTACCATAACAGACAATGTTTAATGAGTATTTGAGTGGATCTCCAGGGCAACTTTCTTGACGAAGCCTCAGTATATACACCGGCTATGTAATTCCTGTGGCCCTTACATACAGTAGTACAAGCCTTCAGGTTGATGATGGAAGAGACTCTTGCACCAGTAAATGTTTTTATCTGCAAGTTAGAAAATCACTTTTATTACATTTTCGTTGAAGCAAGTCATATGGCTGTATGTATCTTCAAAGAACAGTGCCAGAAAATGATATCCACATGTCTTAGTTTTCTCTTGTTGCTGAGACAAATATCTGACACCCAAAGTTAAAGAAGGAAAGGTTTATTTGGATCACAGTTTGTGGAGGTTTCAGTCCATATTCAGCTGGCTCCAAGGCACAGTGACACATGGCAGAGGGCAACAGTCTGTGGTGGCAGAGAACAGAAAAAACGTCAAGAGCAAAAAGGGAGAAGCACAGAGAGCAAGCCTCTTTATCTCCCTTACACTGTGTGCAGGCTACCCACCCTATGACCCGCCCCCATAATCCCATCATTGGACTATGAATCAATCATAAAACTCTAGAAGCCTACTCCATGACTGCATGAGGCTTTGAGGGGACATCCAGGCACAAACCATAACACCACCACAAGTTGTATATATTCACACATCTCCCGATTCTTTCCTTTCTTTTTTCCTTCTACTTGTTACTTTGTTGGTTCGGCATTTAAATGTCAAAGACCGTTGTTTCAGCCCCATGCATAGATACCTTTCTCTCTACCATTTTTTTTTACTCTGTCTTGTACACAGTCACAAAATAAAAATACTCTTAAGGCGAAGTGTTTTCCATCCAACCTCTGCCCTATCTATTGTTTGCCTACTTGCCTGTCTAATATATTATGACACTGAAGGGTAAAATGATAGTTGGGACCAAGTGAGAAGCTACGGGCTATAACCATCACCAATTTTAGGTAAAACACACAGAGGCCACAGCTGAGAAACCTCCAGGAACCAGCCTAACCTACCTGTGTCTTGAGAGAGTGCAATGACAGAATGTGGTATATGTCCAGACAATGGTCATTAAAAATGCCCAAAAAAGATATACATGGGTCTCATTTCAGTTACACAGATTATGGGCATAAAAATTTAGAAGAATTGGATATGCATAGATTCATGCAGGCAGATATTAGGGTAGAGCAGAATCTCAAATATAAAACGAGTCCAGGCATAGATTCTAGTCAATGGGCAATATTAAGGACTCAGTATCTGTGCTGAGAGCACTTAGGTATGACAGGGCATGAAGATAGGGAGTCATGCATAGAAAAAACACTAACTTAAAAACATATATCCCTCTGAAAAGCAATTGCTTTTAAATCTTTTCTACTGTTTCAGATGAATATTCAGAACCCCAGTGTATAAATTTGATGACAGTAATGCTACTCTGGTGGAAGACATTATGGTCTCTTATCTCTTCTTCCTATAAAGTAGCAATGCTTAATGTAACTTCCCGATACCCTTAGGGTTCCAGTTGAGCAGTCATATAAAAATATGGTTTAAAGAAACATACAGATGTAATGGTGCTAAAGCTAGTCTGTGTGTTTGTGGGGGTGGGTGGTCTAATAAGAACTGACAGATACTGAACACTGTTGCTCTGAGACTCTGTATAATCAGCCAGATCAGATTGTTTAACCATGTATGAATAACGCAAATTGGGCCTAGATCTAGGAACAGGGAGACCTATGGAGAGGTGCATGTAGAAAGTTCCAATCTGTTCTTCTCTTTCCCATGGATCAAGTTTCTCATTACAATCAAAGGCATTTGTACTCTTAATCCCAGACACTTAGATATTTTTAAGAACTTTGTTCCAAGACCCCTTCTTCTCTTGCACACCACTGTCTGACTGTATACAGGACCATTTCTTGCAACACGATATACACACACATACACTCCAGAACAGTGAACCTGAGAGTGAGAGTGGTCCCTGGATCAATACCACGAGCATTTCCTGAGAAGCTGTTAGAAATACAAATTCTCATGTTCTGCATGAGCCTACTGAATGAATCGAAATCCCAGCAAGTATTTTTCCAATGAGCCCAGCAATGCTAATAAAAGTCTGAACAACAGTGCTCCAGAATAATACATCTTAAAATAAAACTTGATCTTGGCCCTTCATTCATCCTGTTCTTCTTTTCTCATCCTTGATAAAATTCTTCAAATATATTTTAATCTATTTAAGGTGCTAAAAATTACCTGGGTAATTTATAAACAACAGAAATTTATCTCTCCCAGTTCTGATTGCTGGGGAAGTCTAGATTAGAGTACCAGCAGACTTAGGGTTTAGGGAGAGCTGCCCTCTGCTTCAAAGGTGGTACTTTCTTGCTGTTTAATGCCTGGCAGAAAAGAGGCAGACAGCTCCCTTCTGCCAAAGGGTACTGATTTCTCTTATGAGGACACAGCCCACATAATTTAATCACTTCCCCAAATACCATATTATTATTATTATTATTATTATTATTATTATTATTATTATTTATTACATTGGTATTAGGTTCTAACATGAATTCTGGAGGGCCATCAACATCCTACACTCACCCTCCCTTTTCACATACCTTTTAGATTTTACCCTTCAGTGGGACTATCCTTTTCAAGGTCACTCAGAATCTCAATGTGCCAAAATCAGCAGACACACCTCTTTCTCTCCATCTAGCTCAATATCTAGTTAGGTGGCTTCGTTCAGTTTACCTCTTTGCCTAGAAAAGCGTTCACCTGGTTTGACTTGCGTGGCGCTACATTATCCGTCTCTCCCCTGCACCTTTTCCTTGTTGGCTTCTGCTCCGTACCTTTGCTCTAACTCCTGATCTTCTGCAGGTTTGGGAACTTGGTCTTTCCCTTTCCATCTTTTTATCATTCCCCCAAGGAAATCTCTTCCAGTTCTGAGACCCAAATTCTGTTTCTATCTAGCAAACCTCTGATTCAGATCTCTCTGCTGGGTTTCTCCAAAATACAAGTTAAAAATTGAAGGCCCCCTCCGCTACTTTCAATGTAACATGTCCAGAGTGAAGATGCTGTCATATTCCTCATAGCATGCACACAGCACTCTCTCTCCATTCCATCTTCCTGTGTGCCATTATTTAGCACCATTCTTGGTTTCTGTGTCCAAGTAAATACCTAAGCATCATCTTAGATTTTCTCTTTTCTCTCTCCGTACCCCCGCCCGTCTCATTCACTGATGAATTTTACTGATTCCATCACTAAACTAGACTAAATCTATTCACTTCTCCTTATCCCGTTGCCCGAGTCCTGGTCTGGACTAGAGGGATTTTCTGTCAGGACCATGGTCCTTGCTTGGCATTTCAGATTTCATTCTTGTTCTCTGCAAACCCATTTCCTACAGAGTACTAAATGACCTTACAGTTTTTATATATCACATAAATTCATTGTCTACAAAGTCAGATTTCATTTCAGGGGCACAGGATCTGCACATTGTAGCTTCTGTCCCCTGTGCAGCGCCATTACAGAGCCCTCTCTACCTTTTGTGCTCCGGCCACATCCGTCCTAAGCATTTCAAGCACACCAGGCATCCCACATCTCCAGGCCGTTGCAGTGGCTGCTCCCTTGCCTGGCATGCTTTCCCTTCAGTTTGATTTCAGTGTTGTAAACACTGGAGCAAAAAAATAGCTGAAACAGGACAGACTTCTGAGCTATAGAAAATGGGGTTATTATTCTTATTTTAGCAATGTAAGTGATTGCATGCAGGGCCTTTGCACTGAGCTACGCCCCTAGCCCTTCCATCTGTCTCTCTATCTAATCTATCGTCTATCTATCTATGTGTTATTTAATTAATTTTGAGGCAGAGTCTCACTAAATGCCCAGGGTGGGCTCAGATTTGTGTTTTTCCTGCCTCCCAGAATGCTGGGATTACATGTGTGCACCCTCATGTCTGTCTTTTGTTTTCTGTTATATGCAAAGGCAGCCAAACAAAATAAAAATACCAGCCCAGAATAGGACAGAGCTGAGTTACCAGGCTTTTCATAGCTAACTGCGATCCACATAAGCTGATTTCTAGCCAAAGAGAGTGAACGTGTCCAGCCAAGACAGGCACACTATGTAACAAGGCGCCTCAGATTCATAAACAATACACAGTTGTTGTGTGTTTCAGATGTTTTGTGATTACTTTCATGTGATACCATATGACAAAAGATACCCAAAAATGAATGTCAGTCTGTGACACTGTGTGTCTATGGAGGCCAAGGATAGTAACGTGGTATCATATCCTCAGTATGAGATGTTGTCTAGGAATGGTGACAGGAAAAAAATCTTCTATTTAAAAATCTCCTGTGATATTAAATCATGGGCCTAGAAATACTACACTGAAGTGAAGGGATTGTTTATTTGTGTTTTCAGTAATATATTTGTGAGGATTCTTTGTATTCAAGAGGGAATGGGAGATGCTAGAGCCTTACTTCTATGCATTATCTTGTTTTGTTTTGTTTTCTGTGTTGCCTGGTCAGTCCAAATGAATTTCATATTTTGGAAGGTTTGAACACATAAAAAAGAAATGAAAACATGAGCCAAAACTGCTTCTTTGCCAAACTAATAAGTGAACAAAAAAAATCCAAATGAAGTAGATTAATACTTATATGTAAATGAGAAATTCCACAGAGTTAAATAAAGTATAAATGGATACTGTATTTCCACTAAGACTTTTTTAGCTGAAGCAGCCATTGGGAAAAAAAAAAGAAACAAAATTAATATAATTCTAGCTTAATTTCATTTTGTGTTATTAAGTCAGCAGAGTTAATTCTATGTCAATAAAAAAGAATCTCAAGCTGTGCAAATCATTTTACACTCTATGTGAATTTCTGGAGGAAATACTGAAAACATATTTGAATTGCACCGCAAATACTGTGAGGACATTTAGTTTTACATAAAAAGTGTCATTTGTGTTTCTTCAAGAATAAAACAGAGCCAAACAAAGCAAACCATTCTGTAATTCAGCATTTGGGTACACAGTGGGGTACCAATTGAAAAAAATCCCCATCCTGGCCAAAACAAACATTGCCTAGATATTGTTTTTCAAATCAATACTAAACTCAGCAGACTGAAGTTTGTGGTTACCTGTGTTACTGTTTAAGGTATGTGTCCATACCGTTTTATGAATGAAGATTTGGTTTCTTTGAGTGTAATAACATAGAAGTTGTCGTGCATGGCTCAAGGAATTAGTTTTCACCTCTTGTGCAGTGTTGTATGGTCTCAGAGTTGAAGACAGTGTTCACTGTGAATTTCTCTAGTATATGAGTAATAACTTTAAGGACAGTGTGCAAGAGAACTAAATAAAAGAATTATGTGCTTTGCATATAGCACAAGCTCACTTCTGCAGTGGACTTCTGAAGGAAGAAAAATCAATGAAAGTTCATACACCAAAGGCCTCAAAAGATGAAATGAAAGCCAGTCATTTGTTTTACTGATGATTTTGATTGATCAGAATTTGTCCCGCAGTGTGAGCAGGAGGAAATGATGTAGCCTGAGAACGGAAGTCTGTTGAATCTATCTGCATTACAGCAGTTTTCCTCTTTCTTGTGAGAAAGGGATGAACTGACGCCGGTCTTGCCAGGGAAGAGACAACTCCATTATCCTCTTAGAGATGTAGAGTTGCCATTAAAATACTGATTCTATCAGAAAGATGAAACTGGAAACATGGTTGAAAAATGTATATGCGTATGTTTTCCTTAGTAGAAAGACATGGTGTGGGTGGCTAAAGGATGAGAAACTCAAATAATATATTCCTGCTGTGTTTCTGTGTGGTGCTTAGTTTCACAGTTACAGACACTTTGTTAACTGATAGAATCTGAATATTCTGAAACCTCCAATTGAAGTTTGCTTCTCATTCATTGCATTCATTAGTCATTTATTCAGGCAATGCTTACTTAACATATTCGATACCTGGAGCAGGATATTTTTCAACACCTTTCCCCAACATTTCAATATCATTGTTAATAAATATACATACAACTAAAAATTTTGAACTCACAAAACAAAAATATGTTGCCATTCACCTTTTACTTATATTCTGTTTCAGTTTTAAACTTTAAACATAAACAAAAATTTGGCAAGTGGAATGAGAGCCTTGTTAGGCTCAGTGGCTTTGCCTTCACAGTAACTATGTTATCACTGTTACTTTCAAATCTAACGTTTGAAATGAGACTCAGGAGTGTTAGTACACAGAGGCCAGGGAGACAAGCAGCACTTAAATTGCACTTAGAGGATTTTCTAACTACTATGGACTTGATTTTGAAAACTGGGCACATGTAGCTGAATCCACATATGTCAGAAGCTGCCTATAGAAATGAGGTTTTACCGAATTAACTCTCATGTCATTTATGAGGTTTATTAAGAGTTAATAATTAAAAGAATCTCACTTGAAGAATCCACATGTGCATATTTATATATTAGGTTCAACATAATTATAGAGTTATATATACAATCGTATGCTTAAATATGTCCACATCATCTATCTGGATAAGTTTCAATAGTAAATGTAGCGATCTTTTTAGAACATAGACATACTTGGAGGAGTATCAGGAATGTTTTTGATATTGCTTAAAATTGCTGGAGTGTAGTGATCAAAACCAGGCTATTTGTAGCTGAATGTGATGGTCCATGCTGGCAATCTCATCACTCTGAGAGGCCAAGGCAGGAGGATTGCAAGTTCAAGTCCAGCCTGGGCAGCTTAGCAATTAAGCATGTTTCTGTCTCAAAGGAAAAAAAAAATAGAAAGGCCTGGGAATGTAGTCCCATGCCAAAGCCCTGGTTCAATTCCCAGTACTACCAAAAATAAGAAAAATTTAAAAGGGAATGTCTGAGCATGGAGTTCGTGTGAAACCCTTAGATTCAATCCTGAGTCACACGTCACACACACACACACACACACACACACACTCTCTCTCTCTCTCTCTCTCTCTCTCTCTCTCTCTCACAGGCACACATGACCATTTTCACTTTTTATTGTGATAAAATATATATAATGTGAAATTTACCATGTTAACTAGCTTTAAGTGTAGAGTTTGGTGCTATTAACCACATTGGAGTTGTCACGAAACCATCACCACTATTCATCTCCAGAATTTTTCTTCACTCCGACCTGAAACTCTGTATTCATTAAACCATTTTCCATTCACCCTGTGGTAATCAGCACTCAATTTCCTCTCATAAAATTTGACTACTTTCAGTATTCAGTGTAAGTGGAATTATACAATATTATTTAGTGGAAATTGTGACTAATTTCCTATAACCTAATTTCTTTAAATTTTAACCTTGTTACACATGCATGCATCAGACTTTCATTCCTCTATCAGGCTTAATAATATCCCATTGCAACTACGTACTACAATCTGTTTATCAAATTGTATGTCAGTGGATATTTAGGGGTTCTCTTCTGCCTTTTGGCCATCATGAATCATGTTGTTCTGAACATATGTGTACAAATTTCTGTTTAAGTTTATAAGAGGACAAAATTTAGTTATTACCTTTAAATAATTACCTTTAATTTTTTTATAGTACTCACTCTCATTGCATTCTTTGCCCTGCACCCTACACTTGGTACCATATACATTAAACCACTGTAACAGAGTGGAAAGAGGACTGTTCTGGTAGGTATGAAACTTCAATTACCACTAAGTCTATAGCTGTGTGACTGTAAATGTCACTTACAGCTAACCCTCAATTTCTTTATCTCTAGAATGAGACTGATGAAATCTTATGTACTACACACTCCCACTTAAGACCCTAAAGCAAGTGGCAATAACTAACACCCACGGACCACAGCTCTATTTATAAAGTCCTTTTTGTTTTAAGCATCTCTCTTTATTTTCTCCACAATGCTGTGAGCTAGGCTTTACAGTCATTTCCATTCCACAAGGACAGTAGTCTTCTGTTTTGTTTATTAACATTGTCCAAGACTTAAGAACATTGCCTGCCTTGTAGAAATTGTGCAATAAATGTTGGTTGAATGAGTGAATGAATTTTTCAGATGCTAGACATAGAATTCAGAAAAATGAAATCACTTACCTTGACTCCTTCACCCTAATAGTGCCCATTGTGAAGCCCAGTGTTTTAATAATAATTTCTCTGCAATTTTTATCATTCCATTTTTACATGTGCCATCCATTGAACTCTAGCTCAGAGCAAATAGTTGTTAGAGACATGCCTTGTTGATGACTGTCACAATCAACCTCTCATTCATTTTTACATCCTTCCCATGAATTACATGGGATCGTTTTTGTTTTAAGGATGAGGAAACTGATTCATATAGGTAAATTGGCTTGTTCAAACACAGAAGTTGCAAAGCCAGTATTTAGGTTCCACAATTACAACTCCACAAGGAGGTCCTATATGATATTCTTAGAATGAGTAGACAGTGGCATTTGGGTAAAAGGCATTTTAATGTAGCCTCAAAAAACCTGGAGAGTAATTTAGCAAAGGTAAGACAATGTAGCAGAATGAGGAAAATGTGGGCTGCAAAGGAACGGGTCTGGCTGCTCAGGAGAGACTTGGAAAATGTTTAGGAAGAATGTGAAAGCTGCTCCAAAGCTAACACAATACGTACGGAGCGGTGTAGGCTGGGAATTTCTGGACTGTCTGGGGCAGGTCTCCAGTCATTTCGTTCATGTGTCTGTTACTCAGGTTTACAGCATGAGGCATTAATTCCATGAATTCTCCAAGAAGTAATCAATCCCTGGCAAGCTGACTCATACTAAACAAAAGAATGACTCATAAATCAGAGTTATTTCACAGTAAGAAATCCACTTTTCCTGAGGCATCACGGGGCCTGGTAGGTGATGGTGGAAGGGCGAGGTAGGGAGTGGTAGGGCATCAGCAAGCATCAATGCTGAAAGTTTGTTCAGCTCAGGAGTAAAGCAAGGCATACGTTTTCTTCCCACACATTAAACATCATCAAAGAGAATTGATATCCTTTCAGGTTAATAGAAGTATAAATTGCTTTTCAAGGCTCCAGAACTATCTAAAGACAGTCATTTAGACGAACTATCATTGCTGCTGTGGGAAAACACTCATTTATTCATTCTTATTGCATATTTTCTTTTTCTCTTCTTCTCCTCCATCTTCGCCCTCTCTCGGCCTCTCTGTCTCTGTTTGTTCCTTTTTCTGTCTCTGTCTGTCCCTGTCTCTGTCTCTGTCTCTGTCTCTGTCTCTCTTTCTTTTTGCAGGACTAGGAATTAAATCTAGGATGCTTGCACTGAGCTACATCCCCAGCCCTTTTTATTTGTTATTTTGAGACAAGTTTTTGCTAATTAATTGTCCAGTCTGGTTTTTGACTTGTGATCCTCCTATCTCCGGCTTTCAGAGTACTGGGATAAACAGGCATGCGCCACCTCTTTTTTGATAACAGGGTGAACATTCTCATTTCAATATATTTTCTCATTTTTCATCTTGAAGTTTCTACTCACAAAGCCATTTCAGAGGCTCATGTTTAATTACCAGTTTTTTTGATGATTAGTTTATTCATCACCTTTCTGTCACTGAGATAGAAAATCTGAAACAAACGACTTACAAAGATGAATGTTTTATCTTGGCTCCTGGTTTCTGAGATTTCCGTCCATGGTCAGTTTGTTCACAATCCATTGCTTTGAGCTTAGGCTGTGCTGGGGCAGACACATTACTATGAAAGGTGGAAAGCTGCTTACCTCATGACAATCAGGAAACACAGCAAGAGAAACAGCCAGCCTGGGAGGAAGGGGCCAATTGCAGTATACGCCATTCAAAGGCCCGCTCCCAGTGGCCACTTCCTCTAACTGGGCTCCACCTCTCCATAACCCACTCAATGCTGAAGTCAGCCAGGAATCAGCCCATTGGTGAGGTTAGTTCCTTCGTGATCCATATACCTCTCCAAAGCCCACCTCTGAACATTGCTGCATTTGGGATAAAACCATCCATACATCAGAGCACACTTTATACTTAAATCATGACAATGAGACAGGGAGCTTGAGTAGGGCATTTCTATGGATTGTATAAATTTCCTCATCCCTAGGACCAATCTTAGAGTGAATGATAACAGAGAGTCTGTTCTGCTCTAATAGACTGTGATACAGTTAAGCCTTGGCATAAGACCTTGGCATAAGACCTGGCACATATTTATTATTATGTAGTTTTCCTACAGTAGGTTTCCATTGTTTGCTGACTGGCCAGCATCTATTCACTGTGTCACTTAGCTTAGCAGGAAGAGAGAAGGACCCTCATGGAAATCTCACTGTTGCTTATACAGATTTAATTGAGCCCTCTTGTTTTCATCTAATCGCCCCCCCTCTCACTTCTTTTCTTCTGGTGGTCAGTGAAAGCCCTCGGAGCGTCCATCATCTACCTCTTAATGCCCTTCGGTGTTCGTGTTCCATGCTGTTCAGTCAGAGGCCTGTCACAGTCTGCTTCCAGTTTCCCCAAACTGGTGTACATTCACCCTTCTCTCTCCCCCTGTTCCCCTCTTGTTTTCCCTGTCTTTGCTGCTTATTTTAAAGTGTCTTCACTATCATTTTAATGGGGTTTCAGGAAGTAATGGAGATAAGGACATGCACTTAATTTTCCAAGTTTAACTAGAAAAAACCTCTGCAATATTTGATTAATGTAATGAAATGAAAAAGGGTTGGGGAAATTATTCCGGCAGCCATGTGTGAATAATGGAGTGGAACAGAGCGGGAACTAGAGGCGAGGGATCAAAGAAGGCTGTTTCTATAAGTAGAATGCGAGGAAATGAGAATAAGGGTTTCCTGATGAGAAAAGCTTGAATCATAAAGTGATTTCTAGAGAAAGAATAGAGTTTAGTAACTTTTAGGTGCTGAATAACCACGGTGAAAGGGAAGTGAGACTGAGGTAAACTCCATGATTTAGAGCTGGTTGAGTGCTGCAGATTGAGATCTTGCGTGCAGACTGTGCCGGTGTTAAACAGAAGTGGGGCCAAACATATTGTTTACCTCCGAAAGGAAAAGGCAAGGACAGGAACTAAAGGTGTGAGAATTCAGAGAAGAAATACTACTTTTATTTTGTTGTGAGACCCAACCTTGGCATAAGACCTATGGAGGTATACAAAGCTTTGGTGCGTGGGAAGAGGGTTTGCGGAGGAGAATTCCTGGGTAGGCAGCCAAGGGTGCTTCCTCAGGGTATACTTCGGTGCGGTGAGGGGTGTTTTGTCTATAGGATACTTTCTGGATTTGTGCTTACAGTGGTATTAACAGAAAAACGGAATCAAATATCACTTCTTTCTGACTGAACACATTTGTGTTTGCCGTGATAATTTATCCAAGTCATCTGTCCTCTGACCCCAACAATTACTACCTACTGTTAAAATGATCAGAAGTGCCTAGTTAGGTACTTACAACTAGTAGTCTAGTATTGTCTAACATATTTCTTGCACATAAACAGATCTGTTTGCACAGATTCTTGATGGGACGCATAATGTTTTTCCACACTTCTTAATGGATCCGCGGCCAGGATTTGTACAATGTGTAACTTCTGCTAACTCATCCCTGAGCACATTGGTTTCAAGGTTATGGGCTTCAGAGGTTTTCTAACTTCCTTGCTCCTCCTGTTCTGTAGAGTTTGCTGAGAACTTTTGCAACTCCCAGTGGGCTTTTATGTTTTAGGATCAGCATATATTTAGCCCTTTATTTTGTGAGATATTTTACTCATATCTGAGGTTCTTTCTTTATCACTGAATTTTAGAGATAGTATTTTTTTATGGCTATGACTCAAATGTTTCAGTGGGAGCAAGGTGTTTTTGTAGTGTCATTTTATTTCAGGATTCTTCACACTTCACAGAATCCCACCTTGTCAGCTGCTGCTGTGCGGATCTTCACAGGAGCACTGATGAGGCAGGGTCAGAAAACAGGGACGAAAGAAATTAAGAAATAATTTCTGAGGGAAAGTTTGAGGAAGTGTGTGGCCTAAAGATAAGAATTTACCTATTCTGAAAATCCTTTTAAGAATACAGAAATATTATCACTCCGAGAGAAAACTGGAGCTAAGTATAAAGGACCCTGATTGATTACAATAAGGCGGAGAACGAAGGAGGTACAGTTTGTGATGGGGCCGTGAACGGGGAGGATAGAAATGGAGACACATTTCTGTCAAGAAACAGATGATCAATCATATGTCAATGAAACAGAAGAAAGTAGGTCTGTGGTTTGAACTGAATAGATGAATAATACAGGTAGGAGGCAAGGAAACAGCTGAGTCAGAATACGGTGCTAGCGGGGTAAAGTAGGCGGGACACTGATTTATGTATTCTGCTTTTTTCCTGGAATATTTAAAAAGTGAGTTTGTTTTTGTAGGTGAGAAATTATAGACAGAGAACTGAAATACAGAGTATTTACATAAGATATAAAGAGCTAACTATAATTGCATTATTTTCTAAGCCTGAAGAAGACTCTACCTGGTGTGGCTTGCGAGGAAACCAACAGACTCCTGGCACATGTTTGAAGTGTGTTTAAAGAAAGGAATTTCGAAGTAAGGTTAAATGACTACATCTTTAGGGGTTTCCAAGTTTTCTATCAATGAAAAAGTCTTACATTATTTTTAATGAACAGGATATCTTGAGAAATGGCACTCAGGGAACAAAATATTCCATACAGTAATAACTCTTGTCTCTCCTCTTTAGATTAAATCTACAGACATATGAAACAGCTGTGAGAATTCTAAGAGCTATGAAGGACTCTGATAACCACTCTGGGTTAATGTGTTTTATAAAGCCTCTGGTGGTTTGAGTGACCCCATACCCTACAATCTTCCTGAAACTTGGCAATTTTCATTCAGTTCTACAAATAGTAAAAATAATTTCCCAGCCACTTGTGCTTTCCTTTAAAGGCATCCAGGTATCTCAGCAGCTGGGTTTAGAGCCATAGACTCTCTGTATTGCTTGAAAATGATGTGAAATTTCAAATGGAAAGAGAATCTTTCCTTTTCCATATTTCTGATTGTAAGTACAGTATTTTAAAAGAAGGCTTTTAAATAGAAGCTTGCAAGAAGTTCAACTTGTTGGCCACACTGTTATTAGGGCAGAATAGGTTTTATTTTTTCCCTCTTCTCACTTTAAGAGTGTACATGCTCTGAAAAAGGGTTTGAAGCCCCTTGTTGTTCTTTCAAGGTTCATTCTATAAAGTACTCTGTCACTCAAGCTGGAAGTACCAAGGGAAAGAGTTGGGTAAGTATTGTTTCCTCATGATAAATAAATGCCTTTGTTGAATTTGTTCAGCTGGAAAGATATATAAGAAAGCCAATAGATCCAAAAGTGAAACCAGAGGAATTAGGTGAAAGAAACCATCCAGTATAATTTACAAAAAACTTGTAAAGGAGATGGACAATACTCTTCTTGCTATGATGCCATTCTGTAAGGGGTGTTTTTTGTTTATTCAATTGGTCTGTCATTTATTATGGTTAGTTAAAATCCAAATTATCCACCCGTCTTTCTGTGTATTTCCCACAAACGTAGGATTTCATGAGGAATTATTAAACTTCCACAAAACATGAAGAACAGTAAGAGCTTCCCATGGCATCAACATAAGCAGAGATGCATCTTATCAGTTCTAGAGGATTGTCTATCATCTCTGAAAATGTTAATGCTGCATATACAGCATCTTCAAAAACTCCATCTCTACTGTTCCAGCTACTGCCAGGATGCACTTTGCAGAACTGATGAAAAATCAGCATCCCTGTCTTTACAACCCTGCCACTGTTGCTAATATCTTTATAAAGAAAGTTACTATTTGTGAGGCTTTTCAGTTTTTTGACTGTCTTTAATCCTGACAATATCTGTACTGCATTTCTCTAACTTAGTATGGGGAATAGCTTTAGCAAGCTTGAATTTAGGCTCAACAGACCCTGGACAAAAGAGATATGAATGACCTTGTTTTTCCCCTTAGCCCTTACCCATTCTCATGTTGGTCTAATGTGCTTTCTCCTACACAAAATGGAGTTATCTGCTGGTGTCTCTTGAGAAGGAGCACATACTCTCAGTGAGGAATTTTTGAGATATCATTTAATAACTCCAGTGTGGGTGGTCTCTAGGTGTATAACAATCATTCATTGTTATCTCTGTGTTTTCTACAGCAAGAAAGTCCCAGAGCCTTATAATAAAGCCTTCTGAAAGAAGTGTAAAGAGGTAGACAAATAGCTATTTCTTATATACACAATATAGTTTATGGGTCGTACAGTTTTTTCATGGGCTGTCTCCACAGCCTATGATATAAATACAAATTTTGTTGATACTACTTTGCTTGACAAAGAAACTCAGACCCAGAGACCCATCTACATTAGTAATAAATTAAAGGAATAAATTAAAAGCCACTTTCTCCTTCCGTGCTATCTCTTGAAATCATCTTACCTAAGATTGCTTTCTTAGGAACATTTTTATGGGAACTTTAACAGGACCCAGGGTCAAACCACTGATAAGAAAATGTAATCACTTTAAGAAGGGAGAAGAGATGGAGTCCAGAAGCCGCTGTCCACAGTCTCCTATTAGCACTCATGTAGAGCTGAAAAGGTGAGGGCTGCAATTACACCTCTGCAGGAGCTGCAGCATTTTCAAGTGCTAATTACCTCTGTATTAGTTCCTGAGGGCCTGAATGATTGCTCAGCACAACTGGGGCTGCAGAACGTAGACAAGGAGGCTGCCACGTATTTAAGAGTCCTATTCTGGACAGTGAAATAGACTGCAGTGTGCACATTGTTTGGGTTTATAACTACTTTCTGTGCTAAGTTTTTCTTTGCTGAGCAGCAGCAGCAGAAAAATATCTATGACCATTTCCAACAGAGAAGTGGATTGGAAGAGGAATTAGAGGTGCAGAAAACAGATACAAGTGTACCTAGAGCTAATAAAATCTAGCAAAGGAAGAAGGACAGAATATAAGCAATGACAAGAAATCTTACACTTATGGCACCCCCTTGGATGCTTCAATATCCAATGATTTTTTATTTTTGTATGAAGTGTTGCTGACTTTGTCTTCTGTTATGTGTTAAATGCCAGGTGGGACATGGAAAGCTGGTCATTTTGGTGAGACTTAGACCAGTTCAATAAAATTTCACCTGTCTCTGGGGCAGAGAAGTAGAATGTATTCTAGGGAGTGGTCTATTTAATCATAGGGGATGCCCATTCATCTCAGGAATCTTGAAGCCCAGAGAATTTCAAACTGTTTGGTGTACTGCTTGATTTTCACAATTGTATGCCAAAGGCTTTTATCAACCATATAAACTTAATTTCCAAGTAAGGGGAGCAACTGTCCCTGAGATCCTGACAAATGTATACTCTTATTTAGGTATAATGCTAAAATGATACATTGGCCATGGGTAGACATAAGTCATAATGAATAATTATCTTTCATCTTTTGTACTCCATCACAGCACTCACCAGTTGGTCTCTCATCTGGTGTCTTGAGCACTGTAGTCACCTAAATGAAAAGAATGTTCAAAGTGTGAAAATCAACTCTAACCGTGTACTGCAGACACAAAACCCACACACTGCCAGCAGTTATCAGCATTAGCAAAGAGAGTGCAGCATGGAAATCAAACTGATTTTTTGAAATCATATGTTATTCATTGGAAAATAAGGAATGAATATAACCCACATTTTTCTCTGTTAAAGTAGGTAGCATAATTTCCAGAAATGGTTCATTTGAACATAACAGCAGAGTACTACTAATTTTAACACTGTCTGTTGGTTAGACAAACAGGTGCTAGAATCTTTATTATTGCTATCTCAGTGAAAACAGTTATTCATTAAATAGCATAGTGCCTGCTGTTTTTTATTATTGCTCCATTTCTTTACATTTACATAACACTTAATGCTTTTCAAAATGGTTACACTGTAGCATTTTATGCAAAGATGTTTTCCAGGTCTCAGAAAGATAGCAGCAGCAACAAAACTTGAAATGAGTGAATGAGTGAATATAGTTGAAACCATGCAGGAATAAGGACTGCAAATTCCTTGTCCCGTGTGACAGAGTGGTTCACTATTGTTATAATTTACAACCCAGAGCTTTTAGGTACTAGTTAGGTAATCTATGTGAGTGTGAAGTTTGATCATTTCATCATCAAAACAACATCATGAAATAGTATTGTGTTTTTATTTTACAGAGGAAGAAATTGAAGCTTAGAGAAATAATTTTCCTGAGTTACATGGCTAGGAAGCTTGAATTTTAACTCAAGGAACCTGTCACTTAAGTGAGAATTTTCAAGAGTAACGGAATAGGAAATTCGTATGTAATATAAGAAGAATTCATCCTCTAAAAACCCAACTCAAATAGTGAAAATATGCTGGCTCTCATCTAAGTTTAATCTTTCTTTCCAGTTGACTCTTCTCTAAGCAGCACTGTTGAATGTTAATGTGTCTATATTGTATTTAACCTTAGCCAGCCATTGGTGGTGAGTTTTATACATTCAGCCTCTCTTTTAATGAGTAACTTGAGCAACACATGTTTCCACTACTGGATATTTGCTTCTACCTGTAGAGGCAAATGAGCTGTACATGTTTGGGTCCTGTTTTGCTTTCCTTATTATTAGAATCAGTAATAAAGAGGAATAAGGAAATTGTTAATCAAGACATAACAATTTATTTTAGAAATGGATTATGGGAACATTAATACACACAGAACCCCTAGGTCCACCAACAAAAGACAACAGATATTGTGATTTCCAACTGACTGGTATGTGCCAGTCACCCAATGGCACAGTCAATGGCATTCAAACAAAATCTTTCAGCAGGCCACATTTTCTTCCTCAGGACAACCAGTGTGAAGTATAAAGACAGAATCATCTTGTTTTTTCCACCAGTGTTAGTTTTGCTTCCTGTCTTAGTTTTTACCATGTTTGAAAATTTGGTTTACAATGAAATTTATCTCATAACATATCTGGTTGCAGTTCCCAAAATTCTACCCATTCCTGTGAGAGTCTTAAACCCCTTGAGTGAATGGATGGAAAGGAGTTTGATTTAATGGATAATGTACTGTTCCACGGTATAGGGTCTAAGTAGCTTAAGCTACAGTATTTTACAAAGAATGAAAAGTGTTATATAGGAAATAGAACCAAGAAGGGATTCATATTTTATACACATGGTGTGTATATATGTACATTTATTTACTTTTTTATTAAATAAAGAACTGGATCACTAGATTTTAGAAGCTGAGAAATCCCATAATCTACAGCTGGTAAGCTGGAGAGTCATAACCATGGTGTAGTTCTACCACTGTGTGAAGGCCTGGTAAATGTGTGAGTCAATGAAGTAAACCTCAGGTTTTGGGTAGAAGAGAACCAATTACCTAGCTCAGGCAGTTAGTTGGACAGAAAAAAATGATAAGTTCTTTCCTCCACCCTTTTGTTTTACCCAGTCCCTCCTTGGACTAAATGATGTCTATGTATACTGGGAGAACAATCTCCTTTATTCTGTCCACTGATTCAAGTATTAATTTTGTCCAGAAACATCCTCACAGACACATGTAGAAGTAATGTTTATTCAGATAACTAGACCTCTTCTCGCCCCTTCAAATTTAGATGTTAAGCTAGTTATCATAAGGTGTGACTTTAGTCTTAGGCAAGAGATGTGCTAAGCTATTGACTAAGTCATTAGGAAAATTTACACAGTAGAGGGCTTCCCCCCTTCAACCTCATTTATAATATATTGTGTTCTGAAACAGGTGGACATATCGCAGTCCTCTAGAGCCGAAAGTGTGTGTGTGTACTCCACTTTGCCTCCAACTTTCCGTCTTTAGCTTCTCAGTGAGAGGCTGGGCTAAGTCTGTGATGGAGGAGACAGGTGGAGGGAGAGAGAAGATTCATGAAGGTATGTGACTTTTACTCTCTTTTTATAAGCCTTGCACATTACATATGAAGGAGCACAAGATGGTAGAATGAAAATTGACAAAGCTTGGGAGGTAGGCAGAAGACTTGGATGGCTTAGCCACTTACTCCTCGTCTTTCTTTGGTGAAACTTGTTTTCCTTTACAAGTCTCAGTTTACTCACTTGTAAAATGAGGTGAAACTTGTATTGCTAAAGTGACTTTATTTACTTAAAAGGTTAAACCAGAGCCTGGTACTGGACAGTTATAAAATTAATGAAAGCAAATATTAGACTTTTCCGTTTATACATAGCAGTCTGCTAAATTGATGGCTTTGGTAAAATTAAATAATTAGACAAGAAACTGAATCAGATTGATTTTAACAAAATTTAAATGATCCATACTCACCCCCAATAGCAGATTTAAATCCTTTATTTGACTAAGGATTACTTTGCTTCCCTACTGATTCACCTTAATGTAGGACAAATACTCTTTTTTTTCCTGATTTTTATCTTTTTATTGTAAAGAGAAAAGAATAAAAACAAACTAATAACAACAAAGACTAAAAACAAGCAACACAAACACTATAAAAGCAATACAGAATTTCAAACAAGATGATAGGAAATCAACTATGGTTGTTGTGTTACTTATTGTTATCTGCAAAGTAGTTGCTTAGATTACCAGATATAGATAGGCAAGATTGATCAAACAATTAAACATTAACTACTCCTTTCAACAAACTAATAAAAATCAGTATTAAAATTATCTTAGCTATCTTATGTGTGTGTATATATTTCCTTTCCTTCTTTGTTTCTTTTCTTCTCTCTCTCATTTCCCTCATCTCAGTTCTTTCCTATTAAGCAATTACTTTCCCTTAATATCTATTGTATCTCACAATTTTATTTACTTTTTCAGGTTCTTATATCAGGGAGATAATACGGTGTTTACACATGCAGGTCTGAGTTATTTTGCTTATGAGTATGGTCTCTAGTTGCATCCATTTACCTATAAAAGCCTAGAGTTCATCTTTCTTTATAACTGAGTAATATTCCATTGTATAAACATACCACATTTTTCTTAGCCACTCTTCAGGTGATGGGCATTTGGGTTGTTTCCAAAATTTTTCTGTGACAATTTGTGCTGCTCTAACCATGGGTGCATGTATATAGCTGTGGTATAGTATTTTTTAATTTTTCTGAGAAAATACCCAGAAGGGGAATGGCTGGGATAAATTCTTAACTTTTTGAGGAATCTCCGCACTGATTTCCTAATGCACCAGTCTACATTGCCACCAACAGTGCAGTAGAGTTCCATTTTCCCCACAGTCCTTCCAGCACTTGTTGTTGGTTGATTTCTTGATAACAGCCATCTTAACTGGGATGAGATGAAATCTCAGTGTTTCAATTTGCAGTTTTCAAATGACCAATAATGTCGAACATTTTTTCATGTATTTATTTGCCATTTGTATTTCTTCATCTGAGAAGTGCATTTTCAGATTGGATGCCCAGTTTTGGCTTAGATCTTTGAATTTGGGGAGTCTGAGTATTTTCAATTTTTTATATGTTCTAGATATAGGTCTTTTGTCTGAGGGACTGTTAGCTAAAATGTTTTCCCATTCTGTGGGCTGTCTTTTCAATCTATTGGTGATTTCTTTTGAAGTGCAAAAGCTTTTTAATAGGATAAGATCCCAGTTGTTGATTCTTTGAAGTATTTCTCATGCAGTTTGCCTTTTGTTCATGAAGACTGTGCCTACACCAATGTCTTCAAGATTTCGACCTACTTTCTCTTCCAGTAGACTTAGTGTTTCTGCCTTAATATTTAAATCATTGATCCATTTTGACTTTCATCTAGTGCATGGTAATAGATATGGGTCTAGTTTTATTCTTTGGTATATACAGAGCCAATTTTTCTAGCACTATTTATTAATGAGGCTATCTTTCTTCCAGTGAACACATTTGGCCCCTTTGTCAAAGATGAGGTGGCTGAGTGTGTTTGCATCAGTACAGATATTCTTAAAGTTAGATGGTCACAGGAGTATTGCAGCATTCAAAAATCTAGTTTCAACAGTACTGACTGGATGGATTTATTTATAGAAAGCAAATAGTGAAGAACATTCTAAGTGAGAAAAGGCCAATGTATATTGGACAGCATATAAGTCAATGTCAAGAACTAAACAGAGAAATGGACTCCTTACATTTTATCTCTACCAAAGCAAACAAAGTAGGAGAATTGCAAAATTGCAGAATAAAATGATTAGAATTGAATAGTAAGTGGGTCCTCAGGTCCAGGATTATTTAGAAGCATGAAATGTTCTTATCCTCAGTATGTACGCATTTTAAAAATGACAAAATGATGGAAGCATATGAAACACTCAAAAGATCTAGTTTACAAATAATTAAAAGGGATCAGAGGAGAAGTATCTGTATTGTATGTAATTCACTGCATTTATAATGATTGCCGCTTAAGAAACATCTGCCTTTGAAACTGCCACCAGTTTATGTTTCTACCTTAGAGGATGTCTTTAATGCAGATGAATAACATATATTAAGGATTATACGGATTAATTTAAACTGTGTCAGAGTCTTCAATTCTGTTGGAAACACTTATTGTTCAAGAACACTGGATCCAATTTCAATTTATTTCAGTTGTCCTGATTCTGTCTTTAAACCTTCAGTCACAAAACTAGGGAAGATCTTTGTTATGGTTGATACCTGGTGTCAACTTGCGGAGTCTAGAGATTTGGCTGAGTGACTGAGCAGGGAGCCAGGGTGCTTACTTTGTATTCATCCTGAGCCTGTGGAAGAGAAGGGCATGGAGATTACGTGAGTGCTACATGACCCCTGGGTGGGAGTAACCTGCTTACATTATAAGGGAGGGAAAGAGGCTTGCTCTTCTCTGCCATTCTTCCTTTTTGCTGTTGTTGTCTTTGCTGTTTTCTGCTGCATGAACATCTGTCCTCTGCCATGTGCCACTCTGCCTTGGAGTCAGCTCATTATGGACTAAAACCTCCACAAACTGCCAGCTAAATAAACTTTTCTTACTTATTTTTGGGCATCAGATATTTTGTCTCAGCAATGAGAAAAAAGTAACCATGTTCTAGAATAATTATTGTAAAAATATTTAGCCTCCTCTAAATTCATTATTTCAGTGCATTTTAATCGTCCTAACCAAGTGGCTTTGAGAACTATTTTAATTCAAAGTTTAACTTTTTGTCAAACTTTGTATAATACCTGGAAAATGTCTCTGAAATCTGCTAACAATTATATTGGTTATGACTACTGGGGCTTCACATTTACTTTAAAATAGTATTTTGCTAATTTGGCAAAATATTTTCCTTTCTTCTTTTGTTCCAAAGACTATACTAATAAATCTAAAGATCAAAGGCTTGTTCGCTACATTTTTCTAACTTTGTTACTATTGGAAGAGACTGTATAAATAGCAAATGGATTTATTAAAAGTACATGAATGTGTGTATTATGGCCTCACATATGATTGCATAATAACTATAGCGATTTCAAATGGGATGGGGAAAATGTATGTCTCGGAGAATTCTCAGCTGGAAATGTTATAAAGAAATATTAGAGAAAAGACGATCTGCCTTAGCTCAGGCAGAGGACGGAGAGTGACTGATGAGAATAAAAATGAGGGGAAGAATGAGAAGGAGGAGGAGGACAGGAAGGAGGAAGTTTTCTTGGGCCAACCCAAGGTAGTGTGGGTGGTGGTGATGTGAAGTGACCGGAAGTGAGAAGAGCTGGTTTTGAATGTGCCTCTGTCCATTTACAAGTTGAGTCACTGTGTGCTCCTTAGTTTTACTAGCCTGCCATGCATCTAACAAGAAAGAGATGTGATGTGACTGCCGGTGTTCTTTCTGGCACTATAACTTGTGACACAATTCCTTCATTACTAGCTCTCCAACATCCAAAGCAAAGGCATTGTCTGCATTGTTACCCCGTTTTCTCAGGGCAAATGCTGGGGTTACTCTTGCTGATGCGCTTACAATTTTTCAGCTGCAGTTTTCATGCTGCCACTAGAACGATGTGCTCCATACCACCACTGCTTTGCACAGTTTCTGAAGAGCTGTTTTCAAAGACAATTTTGGTATTTAAGTGATCTTATTTTCCATAGAATGTGTAGTTCAGATAATCCCATTATAAAAATTACAGAATATGAAAGGTTAGGGGAAACCTTCATCTGGAGGGATTTTTCAAAAATATTTTTGATCACTTATTCAATGTGATGAATATCTCCAAAATAGAAATAGCTAAACAAAAAAATCACTGAGTGGAAAATGAAAGTGTCCATTTAGATGTAACCTACTAATTAAAATTGATCTTTAGCAGAGTAGTCATTCACAATTGTCAGCAGCCATAGTTGTAACATGAGCCATCCTACTGGATCACAGAACCTAATTTAAAGAAATAGATGGTTTATCAGTCAGAGCTTACTAGAGAAACAGGTTTAATACCAGACATACAAATACATAAGAATTTACAAGATTGCCCCCAGTCAGGTGTGGAAGTGTGCAAAAGGTCTGTCAGCCTAGATGCTGGAGTTCTTAAGGATCCAGTTGAAGGACTGGAGCCCACTGTAGGGTTCCCTGGGTATGAGACCAAGAGGCTGAAGAACGCGCCCTGGAAGACTGACATGTCAGGCCTGGAAGCTGAAGTGTCTGTGCTGGAAGCCAGGAGAGGACATCCAAGGCGAAGGGAAAGACTGGAGCTCTTCCAAAGAAACAGACGCAGTCCTTCCTTCTTTGCTTCCCTTTGATAATATTCTTGTGACAATCCACCCTGGGGTAGGTCTTCCACACCCAGAACGATGCTGAACCAATTTATGTTGGGCATTTATTACTTAAATTGACAAATCAGCTGACTGTCATCGTTGGTATGCGTGTTTCAGATTGATGTTAACAAAAGAAAACAATGAAGTTTTTTCTACACCACCTTTCTGCTTCATACCACTTTCAGCTTCGCTGCTTACACTGATCATGTGTGTACTATGTAACAGTATCTTGGAGATCCATAAAAGCAGACTTCAAGACAGAGATCTGAGTGTAGAAAGTTTATGGGGAAATATTTTTGTGATCAACACTTGAAGAGTGAATAAAGCACAAATATGAAGAAGTAGAAGTTAGTAGTAGTGATAGGAGAGATCTCTAGTGAACAGTGCTGAATTTCATCTATCAGACTTGTTTTGAATTGACCTCACGGTGGCTGTTATTACCTACTCTCTTTGACCAGGCATAGGATCTAGGATACCCCTAGGAAGAGACAGGTCTTTTTGGCTGAGAGAAATGCGCAAAGAGTGGCTCAGCTGAGAGCCAGTACCCTCTAGCACCAGGAGAGGAAGGCATAAAAAAGATTCCCTCATAGTCAGGCACTAGGCTGTCCCTGACATGGTGTATCTTATACATTCATAGCAATAAGACTATATGTAACTATTATGACTTCCCATTATGAGGAGATGGAGACTTAGGGATTTAAATTCCTCCAGGTCATGCTGCAATTTGTGGATGTGGCCAAGATATTAGTGTTCTCTAAAATCTGGACCATTCCTTCTGTCTTCTGAAGAAGTGACCACCCAGATTTATCTGTGGTTGATTGACAACTGGTGTTCAACTCATAACACCAGCTGAAATGAATCGCCATGGTGCTGGATGTGGAAGGCCCACCTGAAGATTATTGCCAACAACGTGAAAAGGAGAACTAGAAAGGAAGAAGTGGGGGTTGCTGGTTCTCTTGGAGAAACTTGTCATGCCCGATTTCCTGAATATAAACTTAAATGTTATCATCAGAGGAGTTCAGGACCTTGTCCCCGAGAATGGCTATGGTTCACTTTGAGGGAGCTCTGGTCCTTACTTTGAGTGTTGCTTCCTGGCTCCAGGGCAGATCCTTTACCCTTCTGACCCAGATTCCTCAACCCACTGGCACAGACTTTCTAGCTTCCACCACTGACCTTGGGCCTTCCCAGTACAGATTCATCAAATAGACTAGCTTGAGACATTGTCATGGGCTAGGCCTCTGGTTGGACTTGTAGAGGGCATTTTCATGGGCTCTAGGCCTTCAGCTGGACTCATGCAGGAAACTGCCATGGATCCAGGCCCTCAGCTGGATTCTTTGAGTCTTTAGTGTGTGGATAGATTTCCTGCACTCTTTTGTACTTGACTCTTTGGGTAACTGCTATAAAATAACCTTATAAATTATGTCCTGTATTAAATTGTTTTCCTTATAAACCCTGTATACAGCAATGTCCATCTGAAATTATCATGCTATCTTTAAGTGAGTTGGGGCTTTGTAGTTTAGTTCCAAATTCATGTCAATACCACACCAGTGTTATATCAACATCAGATACAAATCATTTTAAACTATCTCTTCTATTCATGTTAGAAGTCTTAAATAATAACATAATTTAATCTAAGACATAGTCGTATTTTGTAAAGTAAATTGTGTAACATTTAATGTTCAACTTATTTTGCTAAAATATGATTCTATTCAACTCTCAAATCTTTGAATACCTCTGACTGCAGTGATATTTTGGGAAGCAGCACTTAGGTAGATATATAGGTGTTGGGGAGGGTTTCAGGTCAAATATATGTAATATCCACACTGTATTTTTAAAAAAGAAGCATGAAACAATACATTTTATGTGAAATATTTTATAAATACTGTTTTCAGGTGTAGTATATTTTTACAAAGTGAAAAAGAACTATGTTGAAATATTGGCAGCTCAATTCTTTTGCTTATTGGTATAAATTATAATTAACATTTTAAGCTTCAATTTTTCTATAGAAACTATTTTTATATAGTCTGTGTTGATGGGTTTTTAACACAGTTTTTATATAAAACATGCTTATGTGATTAAGCACCATGTGCATAAACACACACACACACACACACACACAGGCCTTGGTAAATATATTAACTTTATGTTCTTAACATATTGGTAATTGAGAATTTTGTCTAGGATACAGTATAGGAGGGATTGCATTCCTTATATGTTCTTAATCTCTCCCTCCTGGTCTCACAAACATATACATTGCATACTGTTCCTCCTAATTATATATGGCAGATAAATAAATTCAAATTTTCCTGAACAAAAATTCAATTTATTATTGAATCAGTTAATTTAAATGTCAGCCATAGGTTTGCCTCAGTCAAGAAGCTCAGACAATTCTCTGGCTCTTTCTTCATTTCTTGTTTCCACTTTCTCAGTTGATTGAAGTTTCAGATTTGCTCTTTGCTGGATAGCATGATGGCTGAAGCAGCTCTGTGCTCTGTATTCTGTTGTTCAAGATCAAGAGGGGACACCTGCCTCCCTCTCACTGGTTAAGCAGAAGTCCCATTTGTTCTCACTCACTGCTGCCGGATCAAGCTTGCATCCCACACCTGAATCTGGGAGGAGAGTCCTCTTGGATGTCTTTTCGGATAGTGCCTCGGGTCATATTTTCTCTGAGCATGATAATTTTTTTTTTTGCTAAAAGAATAGGAAGGAATGAATGCTAAATGGCAAAACAGACTCTCAGTATCCATCATTACTAAGTCTGTAAAATGCACTTCTCAGAAGGTAATTGTCAACAAATTTAGAGCCAACATCAGATCACAAGTCATTTGCCCTAGGGGTTTGGTAGGAAGATAAAGCCATTAAAAATATAACCTAAGTCAAAGAAATGAACTTTCTACTAGTAACATGAAACTTGGTGAAAGAGGAGATCTTTAACAGTACTGTCTTGAGTTATAAGAAATCACTTTTAATTGTATATGAATGTTGAGATTCCATGAATCTTAAGAGGTTTAGTTTTTATTAGGATAAGAAACTGCAAGACCCTGTAAGTTGATAATTTTGCAAATCAGCTTTTTATGTTCCTGGAAAGACGTGGAATACAACTATTAGTTTAGAAAGTGTTGATTGGTAGCAGCTTGAGAGGGCTACTCCTGTCAAATGGAAGAATCATGTTTAAACGTGAGAATATTATTCTCATGGTTTGATTTTGTCATGATTTTAATAGCTTTTATGATTATTCCTTGGGGGATGCATTACATATATATAGCAGATGACTATTTCCATTAACCTTGCAGAATATAATATTGTAATAAAATGAAAAGTAACAAAACTGATGAGTTTCTTTCCTAGCAAGTTTTCAGAATTTGTATACCCATCTCATCTAAAAGTTACAAGAGTTATTATAATTATGGATAATAAAAAATAATTTTAAGCTTTCTTCTAGAGTTCTGTCCAAACCAGCATGTGTCAAATGTCATGTTTATATGTTGATGACTGCTCCCTAACAAGGCATCTTCTTACTTATAAGCCCATTAGTGACTGTGTAACTGTGATGAGTTACACACATTCCCTCATTTCTGGTGTTATCACAGATGGCTATGACAGCATTGGTTGCCTGGTAACGTTGGCAAAGAAGAGGTTATGGAAAGAATCTGAACTTGAAACTATCCACCCAGGTTTGAGAAACACCAAAGGGACAAATCTACATCCAGGAAATTGGAAGATATTCCATTGTGCAAATTTGTACAGTGTCAAAGAAGATAAACAGTTCTATGCCAGGTTAGATTAGTTGGTATCTAGTTTACTTTAAGAGAGCTACAGGGAGGAGAAGAAATTAGAGGCAATGGAGCAAAAGTGGACTTAGAAACACAAATTCTCTAGTGATCCAAGCAGGAAATCCAAATTTAGAGGATTGCTTTCAGAGATAATTTCCACACTGAAACTCAGTAATGAGATTTAAGACCCTCCGGGCAATTGGAAGCATATACCCAGGAACTCAGCCCTGTAGAGATTGAAGTCCTGGCCAAGGACTCAGCCAGAGTAGGAGACTAGGACAAACACAACAATCAAAAGGATATCATTGGAAATTTAGTCTAAGGAATAAAGCAGAAGTCAGGGGTTGCTTTACAAAGTGTGGCTTGTGTCACAACAATTTCACCACCAGCTAGAGGCATCTCAGAAATGAAGAATCTTAGTCCTGTCCAAGATCAACAGAAAAGATACTGTATTTTAATAAGATCTCCAGATGTTTCATTTTCTCATAGCCAGAGAATGCACAGGATCAAAGCCAAAGCTAGAGGTCCAAGAGTTTGCCTTGATTCTGGTCCTTAACTATTGAATTCTAGTTCTAATAAAGCTGCCTTTCCAAGCTATGCTTTATGCTCAGTTCCTATATTTTTTCATTTTTCCTTTACCTCGTCTCTGTGAGACGGGTATTTCCTCCATATAAAAATGACAAAACTGAGATTCAGAACAGTTAAATAACTTACCCAAGATTAAACTATTTCAAAGCAATGGTTCCGGACTTTTAAATTTTTTTTATTGTGAATTTTTCAAAGATTCACAAAGCAGAGAGAATAACATATAGAAACCTGTGTCCTTAACACTCAACTGTGAAAACTGTAAACATATCACAATTACTATTTTCTTTTCTTTTCCCGCAAGACACGTATACTTTGGTTTTCTTCTTTAAGAGCCTGCACTTAGAAGTGACCCGATCAACTCCAGAGATGAGTGTATCAACCGTACTGCCTGGCTGCTTGAATCACTGTAACAGTTATAAGAATTGTCATAGATGCTGGCACAGAGCACAGACCAAAGCTTCTGCACAGGAGCAAAGGGCTATGGAGAGAGGAGAAGTTCTTCATAGAGCCTGGGAGTCAGATCCACAGACAGCATCTGAAACAGGGGTTCCTTACCTAGTGCAACCTATGAGTGATAGACTTCTTGCTTCTGGAAGTAGCTCACTCTTCAGTCCATAAACATCTATGAGCATCTGCAGTATGTCATGTACTCTACCAAGTAACCTGGGTGGCAAGGCCTGTATATTCAAACACCTTCTTGTCTCTTCAGCTCAAATCCCACAACCATTCTTACTCATTTTGTCTCATTGGCACTACAGGTCCACTCCCGAAAAAGCTCATCTGAATCTTAAGTTCATTACACATGGTGGTACCCTGTCTGGAATATTCTATACCTCACTGTCCACTTCAAACTTCTTTTAAAAATCTCAGTATAAATCTTACTCAGAACATCAGTCTTTAGCTATCTCTTTTCACTCTTCCACCAGTATACATAAACAGACTAAGCTATGTTTCATGATACTAACTCACCATCCTTAATAATTATCATAGCTGTGGTGAGGCTGTGCAGAAAAAGCCTCTCCTCCACTGTTGTTGGGAGTGTAAATTGGTACAATCAATGTGTAAATCAGTATGGAGATTTCTCAAAAAGCTAAAAGTAGAAGTTTCAATTGACCCAGATCTTTGCCTTCTTAGAATCTTCCCAAAAGAGTTAAAAGCATCATACCACAGCAATATATGTACACCAATGTTTATAATAGCACAATTTATAATGGGTAAGTCTTGGAAGCACCCCAAATGCTCATCAACCAATGGGTGTATAAAAAATGTGGCTTTTATTTACAACAGAGCACTACTCTGCCATAAAGAAGGATAAACTTGGGCTACTTTTAGGTAAATAGATGCACCTTGAGATCATAATTTTAAGTTAAGTAAATAAGACACCTATATTCAAATGCCACATTGTTTCTCTTATGTGAGATACTGAGAGGATAAATGAGGACCAAAATAGAGGACAGATATTGTGAAGTAGAAACAAAATGTTCACATGTGAAGGGGAACAAGGGAGGGAGGAAAGAGAAGGGGGAAATGGAACAAATAGAATAGAAGGAAATAAATGGAAACAAATTTTTGTAAATAATGAGGGGAAGAAGTGTTGAACAGGAGGGCAATGGAGAAAAAGAAACAAGATGTACTATGTGCAGGTACAAATTCCCTGCAATGAATATGATCATTATGTATATCAAAATATACCAATAAAATTAATCTAAAAATAATTATCACAGCCAGGATTCTGGACTCCTAGAGATAGTGACCACATTTGTCTTTTATATCACAATCACCGTGGTTGTCACAGGACCAGGACAGAAAGATGTACATGTGGTTGGTTGGCCCATTCTTTCTTCATTCATTAACAAAATAGAGTTTGGCCTTGCCTGCTCCCTTTGGTCTTCCCCCTGCTCAGCAAGGAGGGCTCTGGTATTGTGAAACAAGCTCATTGGGGAATTCTTGGAAAACTGTGAGGAAAATAAATAAAATTTACAATAAATTTGCGAAGAACTGTGGGGTGTGAAGAAAAATAAAAAGTGCTTATAAAATGCCTGAATCTATTCTAAATGTTCTTATATTATTTCATTTAATTCTGTCATTGATTTTGTATGATAATATAATCATAAGAGAGTTATTGATGAAATAGTAATATATCTTTTGCCTCTGTTCTTCTCTTGACAAACTCTTGCTGGCCATAAATTAATGTACAATTAAAGGAGACATCAGAAAATAGGAGAAAGAGCTCTATCAACAGAAATAGTACAGAAAGTGGATTCAGTGTAGACATCACATAAGAATTGTGTGGGGCTCCCATCCAGTCCTGTGAAGTGATTGTAACTTTGAAATTAGAACAGGATATCAGCCACATGTTGAGGTTCTATGTTCTTATATAATTTTTGAAGAGATGGAGTCTATTTCCCCATCACTGGGTAGAATGGATGACTTATTTCTAACTCAATTCTTAACAGGAAGTACCATTGTTCTCAAGTCTAGAAACATCTTGCACTCTTTTATGCGGTTCTGGCATTAGTACCCCTCTCAAACCGAGCCAGTTTATAGTGGTAGTACTCTTCCCTTACAAAACAAAACAAAGCAAGGCAAAACAGAACACCACTATGAACTAAATGGAGGATGGTGAATCTTGTTACTGGTGGCCTCTTTGACTGGAAAAAGAAGGAACATGTTCCAACCAAGTTAAATATACCCCTATGATTGCTGTAGAATACAAAGGCTGCTGGGATTGTATGAGAATACTGAGTAACGTCATTATAGTCATTATTAGTCTTGGAACATAAATCACACAACCTGTATTTTAGTCTTTCCTTGTTTTTTTTTTTTTTTTTTTTTTTGCAGTACTAGGGATTGAACTCAGGACCTTGTGCTTGCCAGGCAGGCGCTTATTCCACTGAGCTATATCCCCAGCCCTTAGTCTTTCCTTGGAACTCAGCAAATAGCCATGTCTTTAAGATCCCTTCTAAAGAGCAGGGAAATATCTTAAATTGACAAAATGTATTCTTTTCAGCATGTAGTTAATGGGCTACTCTATACTGAAGAGCTGAAACTGGTTTCAAATCTGTTTTCAAAGCTCTTTTAAATTTAAAAAACTTTTGTATTATTTGTAATTCCCATATAAAATTGTAAAATTATATGTATGGGACACCACGTGATGTTTGGTACATGTGTATAAAGTGAAATGTTCAAATCAGGCACTCATTTCTTTGTGGTTAAAAACACCCAAAATCCTCTGGAACTTTGTGAAACATATGATATGTTATATTATCTATTGTCACCTTCCTGTACAAAATATTTCATATAATGTGCATAATAAATTGCCCTATAGTTACTGTTACAAAAGGTAAATTGCCTATTTTTAACATATCTTCAGAATGTTCTTCACATAATGTATCATAATATTTTATGTACAGATTATGTGTCATGTCTGAATTAACTAGCTCCTTCCTGCAAATTAGGATGGATGTGCTAACTGCTGGAAAAAACAGGTGAGTCCTTTTGCCTTCTAATTGTATTTGATCTTCAGAATAAGATATCACTAACTTATTTTTTTCATTTTTTAAAAATAAAATATTTCATTTTTTTATGTTCAGTTCCAGAAATAAAAAATGTTATATTCGTTTAATCTCCTGTAATCTTTTGTCTACTCATGCGTTTCTTCGAGAAGGTATTATTGAAATACTTCACATATTTATGTCCTAATTTTATAACAAGTTTTGGAAATATGTAACATGACATTTAAAGTACAGAATCTCATGAAGATAGGCAAATTACAGCAGTGATAAGTTAAATAAAAATTGAGAAGCTCATATTAGATGGACAAAGGGGGAAAATTAGAGCACTAGGAATATATAGAGATTGTCACAGAAGCTACTGCTTGGTTATTGAATAAGCCTGTGGTGTCAACACAGATTTTTCACAGACTGTGAACAATCCTCTATCCTTTATATATATCCTTTATATAGAGCAACTGGGTCCTTTGATAATTAACTACAAGTAATCAGAAGGCCAGGATGTCAAGACAAGTCTGGAGAAGCTCATGCTGACAAGTATTTAGCCTGGGTTAGTGTTGGAATGGACAAATGGCAGCTAAAGAAGGGGGCTCTTACCTTCAGGCCTGATGTGTCATTGCACGTATCATAGAATTTAATCTTCCTACTATAGCTACACGTCTCTGCCTAGCCATACACCTGATTTCTGTATCATTTTGCCCTCTGTCTTGTTCCTGTGTCACTGTCTTCCTGATGCTCTACTGGTTTCCGTCCTTAAATATGTGTTGTTCTTAAGGCCTTCACACATACTGCTTCCTGTGCTTAGAATTCTTTTCATTTTTAAATTTAATTTAATTTAATTTTAAAAATAAAGGAAGAAAACATATTAACAAACAGACATCCATTTACAAAGTAGCGTTAAGAACAATACAAACAATACAGAGTTACAAAGTAGTAGGAAATTAACAATGGTTGTATTACATGTTAACATCTTCAAAGTGGTTTCTCAGGAAAACAAATAGAGACATGCAATAATGATCAAACAAGTAATCATTAACTGTTCCTTTCAGTAAAGCAATAGAAGACAGTATTACCACTGTTAACTATCCTGTATATACATACATATGTAATTTCCCCTTCTTTCCCTTCTCCTTTCCCACACCCCAGTTACCCATTACTTTTGGTGTTACTAACTTTTAAAAAATTATCTTCATATGGAGTCTCTTGTTGGAACTATGGATCACTACAGTTGCAACTATCTGAAACTTGTGTGAGTGCAGTGTGTGTTTAGTTGCTCTACTGTGCTTCCAGATCACTTGCAAACACAGAGAAGCGGTTCAATACTATCAACTTATTCCATGAACACATGCATGAGGGGCTTACTGAGGTGGACAGAGACCTGTACAGATTCTACAAGGCTGCTGAACTTTGGCTGGGTTTTGAAACATCTAGAAATTCTAAATGAGCATCTATACCTCCCATCAGAATGACTTTTGTGTGACTTGAGAGGCTCCACAGCAGTTCGACTGAAGTCTCTTTGAGAGATGGTGAGTGCGAACTCCCATGAGAACCTTTCTAAAGGCATCCTTGTGACTTAAATCCTTCATAAGCAAATTGGCTGCAATCAGTACCCACTTTAAAATCTTTCAGGAACAGACTGGCACAAACCATTTGAGAACAGAAACATCTGGAAATTCTTGTCCCATGAGACTACTAGCAATCCTACATGCCATTACCTTCTGATGTAACATACTTGGATGTTTTGTCTTAAGTTTTAAGCTGAAAAAATGGTATGTTGTTCTTTTTAAAGAGTTCATACCTAGTGTTCTTGCTTGATCTTTGTTTGCAAGTAAAGTTTCCCAACAAATGTTTCAGGGCTCTAACTTCCTGGAATATTTCTCCAATATGGATAATTTTTAAATTATTTTTTCTAAAGCATCTCCATTCCAGGTGCCCCCCCAAAGAAGTAATGAAATCTTTTCTTCTGTGAGAGTTATTTTCCTAAGCAAGAGACACCATTGACCACTACAGTTGGTCGTCAGATGGGGTTTGGATCTGCATGATGTAGTTTCTAGTGCTGGTTCTTCCATTGGTTTCCTTGGCTTTGAGCAAGTCCTGTAATGACCTGTTTTATAAGCAGTTTCCTCAGCAGCAAATGGAATTGTTATTCCCTCTGTGGCTACTTAACAGAGATGGTGTGAAGATACAATTAGGTAGAAGTTAAGAAAGTGTTTTGGAAAAAGTTAGAATCCCCACACAAAAGCAAGCTCTTCTAAATGAAAAGAGGTTTTAAAAGCTCAGATCATTTACCTAACCTTCCTTTCTCCAGGGCTAAAAATGAATTTTTAAGTTATACTTGCACTTTATTTCATGAGATATTTCTAATTGTCACATTAAAGGATTTCATTAGGGCTGTCACTGTTAATTTTATAACAGTATGCTGCACCAGCTCAGCCTTTACAACTTTGATCGTCCCCTTTTCACTAAAGACTGCTGGAAGAATTTACAACCCATTCCTCCACCATGCACAAGGCAAGGACCAAATCACGTCAGGAAGTTACACACTTCGTTAGAAGGCTTCTACTGGGCCTAACACATACTCACTGTTTAATTAGTGGAAGAATTTACATGTGAGTATTATATTTGCAGGCCTATCCTTGTACATATCCTAAGTGTAGTTCACTAAGTCTAATGGATGGAGGCTTATGCTCAGCAACTTCTAAGATCCCCTAATAGCTCAAACGCTTCGATAAATAACTTGCACCCATGGAAATCTGATATTGTTTGGACTGTTGGTGCATACCTGTAATTCCAGCTACTTGGGAGATCTCATATTTAAGGCTGGTCTGATAAACTTAGCAAGACCCCGCCTCAAAATAAAGAAAAGAATTATATAAGGGCCTGGAGATCTAGTTAAGTGGTAGAGCACCCCTGGGTTCAATCTCCAGTACCATAAAACTACCTGATATTATTTTTATGATTACTTTTGAAATATTATTCTTAAAATCTTTAACATCTTTTTCCTTTGCCCAATTCCTTTCATCTAACTTCTTGCTTTTAAAATTATTTGATATGTACTCAACATGTAAAAGGATTCACCTTTCATAGTATATAGCTCCATAATTTATCTCCTTTTTTATTATGTGTTTCACCACCACCCATGTGTTTACCTCATACAATCTCGAATGAATTTTTTCAAGAAAAGCCCAGTTTTTTTGTCCCGCCAAGAGTATCCAGAACAAGGAGAATTTATCTACTTATCCATAGTTGGCTTTTGTTATTTCTTGTCTTTCATCAAATAAGTTTAAATGAACTAGGCAAGAAATGCCTCTGGTTGAGGCATCTGTCTATGACCGAATGAAATATTGTCTGGGTGGAGTATAAGATCATCTTCATTGTTTGCCATTCATGGAAATAAGTTCTTCACCTCACCACCTGTTCTGCCTCAAAACTTTCAGAGCTGAACACTCTGGAGACATACTTTGCTTTCTTACTGAAGATTTTCTACTTTGATGTGCCATATTCCCAGCTAATCACAAAGATCTTGTGAAGTGTTTTTACAATTATTCTTTTAAAATTAATTATAAGTCTCTCAATCAACCAGGATTCATTACACCACAGTAGGGACACAATCAGGCCCAAAGTCTCAGGGGAAAATACTATCAAACCTTGTTGCTCATTCATGCTGTATATCCATAAGTGGATGGAGAGCTCCTCACTGGTAATGTGCAGGAAGGGATGATGAGACCTCTGTCTCACCCAGCCCTGTAAGACCCCATCAAAAACTGAGTGGAGCATGACCATCCTGTGCTGGATTTAAACTTCTCAGGAGTGACATAGGTTGCTTTAATTTCTGTTTCATTATCAGACAAGTCCCATGGCCATTCCTAACTTCAAAGTGATGAAGGAATTATAATCTCCCCATGTACAGTATGTAGAGAGAAGGTGAACCAGAGAATGTATAGAAAGCCATCCTAAAAGACATGATAAAGACAAAGAATTCAACAAAGGTAGCACAAGTGGCTCACTAGCTTAAAACACTTACTATATACCTTCATTAAGAACTTTGAAAGGACAAGTCAGGTGGAATCACAATCCCTGACCTGAAATTATACTACAAAGCTACTGTAATAAAATCAACCTGGTACTGGCTAAAAAAGAGACCTGAGGATCAATGGAACAGACTGGAAGATGCAACCACAACGAAAAACCCACTCAGCTACCTAATATTTGACAAAGGGGTCAACCAAACACAGTGGAAAAAAGAAGGCCTGTTTAATAAATGGTGCTGGAAAAACTAGCTTGCTTCTTGCCGAAAACTGAAAATAGACCCCAGTCTATCACCATGCACCAAACTCAGGTCAAAATGGATCATAGACCTCAACATTAAAACAGAAACTCTAAACCTATTGGAAGAGAAAGTAAGTAAAAATCTTGAAGACATAGTAGTAGGCAGAGACTTCATGAACAAAAATGAAACTGCAAGGGAAACACTTCAAAGAATCAATAATTGGGACCTCATCCTACTGAAAAGTTTTTGTACATCTAAAGAAATCACCAGCAAAGTAAAAAGAAAACCCACAAATTGGGAAAAAATCCTAGCTGGCTGTCCCTCAGGCAAAGGTCTTCTATCTAGAACATACAAAGAATTAAAAAACA